>BQNB010032675.1:0-20000 GCA_026074375.1 Tanacetum coccineum | reverse complement strand
CTTTAGTACAAAAAATCTAGCCCCTTTGGTGTGTTTTCTTCATGCGTTCATTTCCTTGTGGGTTTTCCACCAATGAGGAACTTTGGATGATGTATAACTCTGCCATATCATTCCTCGTCACTTGAATCACTTAGCCACGTAACCAATTTGCATTTACCCTTTGTTTTGATGCAGGTACATATTGGAGACGATGATGAACAGTAACAACAGTTTTTCCCGCGATTTTACTTTTATAAGAGTGTGTTTGACTTTTCTTTTTACTCGGGGTTTGACTTTAGGCTTATTGTAAAACCTAAAAATCTCAACAAATGTGAAATTACCAAAATACCCCTAATGCAAGAAAAATTCATAAAAGCTTAAATAAAATGCATTTAAAGGTTAGAAATTATGAAAATACAATATATGGCAATTATGAAAATTTTTGTAAGATCAAAATACTTTATGTTATACAATGAATATAATTAAATGTTTTTATATATATGTATTATATGTCGATTATGTTATTAATCTAAGTATACATTATTATTAATATAAAATAATTAAAGATAAATACATAATAATTATGCAAATAATAAAATCTGATTTAATACTATTTGAAAGCCCATAGGACTCGGCCAAACTTGTTTATGTATATCTTTTTACATTTTCATTTGCTAAATCATTAAAAACAAAAACCAAAAACCTAAAAAAATCAAGTGGCGGCACCAAAGAATTTTCCAGGACTTGTGCGATTTTTCTAAGATCATTTGAAGGCTAAGGAGTGTGGGAAAAATAGTGGGAAGCTTGGGGAGTGCTTGATTCGATTTTTGGTATTGTTTTGGGTTCGAAAATCACAACCGGGTTCATAAAATCATAAAATCACTAAGGATCATCCAAGGTATTTTTACAACTCACTTTTCATCATATAAATTCGATCTATGCATAAGAAAAATGTTCATGCACTTTATTTTGATTTTATAAATTGAAACATATTCAAAACCCTAATTTAGAAATGAAAATGAAATCGGCACATAAAATAATTGTAAAATTTATTTTATATTTTTATAAGGTTGTTCATATCTCATATAACTCAGAAAAATTGTTGGAATAATTTATAAATGATTCGAATAATTATTGAAGATTTATTTGTGTTTACCGAATTCGAAAATAAGGGAAAAAGGAAAGAAAATTGAAAAACGAATTAGGGTTAGGTTTTTTATATTTTTCCCAGGTCCAATACATGCTAATGAATGTATAAAAATTGTGTAATTATTGGGGAAAATTTTAATTAGGGTTTTGTGCACTTATTTGTTACCCGATTTGAGTTTTAAAAGTATAAGGGGGTGTTTTGTAATTTCTGAAACTTTGGGGTCTGATTTAAAGCTGTTATTATATATGTGAAGAGCTGAGGAAAAATAAGTTGGGGGGATATTATAAATGTCATTTTGATATTTTTTATGTAAACCTTATATTTATAGACACATGCTATTATAGAAACATGAGATTTAATGGAAACTTACTATATATAGAACCTGCTATTTTCGGAAGTCTATTTTTTTAGAAAGTCTATTTTTGGAAGTTTAATTTATGGAAAACTTATTAAATCATGAAAAGTTTCATTTATGGAAAGTTAATTAGGAAATCTATTTTTGGAAATTACTTTAATTAGAAGCTGCTATTTTTGGAAAGTACCCAATAATCAAGTAATACTAATCTTGAAACCATACTAATCATGGATTATGTTAATCATGGAACGTACTAATCAAGGAATACATGTTAATTATGAATGTTACTATCAATAGAAGTTAACTAAAAATTGAAAGTTTACAAAAAAATGGAAAGTAACCTTAATCATGAACAAGTAACTATTATGTCCTTTAACCTGTAGATTCGCATTATGGCAGGTAGCTTCATCTTTATTATCCATCTCTTTCCGTTACTGATGGAACTAAGTGTACGGTTATTCCGTCCGTTCAGTGAAGTGACATTCTTTCTTTTATGATTCATCCCCCAGAACTGCTATGCTTCCCCATTTTTTATGTTCTTTTGCCTTGATCCTTTAATGTTTGATTTCAAGCTTATTTCTATTGCCCGAGCTATCTATACGCTTGACCATGATTTTCATAAACTTACAAATAGTCATGGAGGTACCATGACCGTGACACATGAGGCACCTGTGTCACGACTCTTTCGCGTTGAGAGTGATTTCACGCGGCGACCCTTTTCATGTTACCAGATTATATTTCATGTTTGGCCATTATTATTCAGGGATGTATGGGTGCATCCTAGTTTACATGTTTACACGTTCATGGTGATTGGTTGGTGTGTGCTCTACATCCCATCACATTGGAGCTGATCCCTCCACCCCTATTATTATAAGAGGTCACCCCTCTATTACATGTTGAGGCAGCCCCTCTATTATATGCATGTATTCACGACATTATTATTATGACATGTATGATTATATGGGGCATTCCTTATTATTTATGTTCATAATATCCATGATATTTCATGACATCTTTATTTCGTATTACCATGCTTTACATGTTTATTTCCTATTCTTCATGACGCATTCTCCAGGTTTCCTCATGACACTTTTGATCTTTCCGCTACTTTGTATTTACTATCCAGGATTCATACTTATTAATTACATTGTTATTATATCCGTTCACTGAGCGTTATGCTCAGCCGTATTTCTTTCTCTTTCTTATACGGCAGGTATCTAGAGGGAGATTGGGCATGAGAGAGTGTGTGCTTAGGAAGTGACCTATTTAGCTTCCTTTCTTTATATCGCAGACATTTTGATGTGCTATACTATCTTGGACACATGTTTCGTCCTTTAGACTTCTTTTACGTTATTCATGTTGATCTCATAATTGGGAGCCGATGTTTGATTCCGGCTTTCCACCTTGTCCTATGTTATCATTTATGACTTTATGCCTTTATTATGCTTTGATATGACACCATGATTATGACGTTTCGGCCTCCTTTCCGGAGTGGGTCGTTACAGGGTTTTAATGCTTTTCTCGTGAATATCTTTTAGACGAGATGTTTAAAAGCAAAACTTGACCACCAAATTGAAAATGCGGTTTTTGGATCTTTGACTCGTGAAGCTTCTTCGTCCTCTACTTATAAATCAAAGAAATTCTCGATCTTTGATCACATCGAATCTCATTAAGATCATTAAGTTGCAGCTTACTGGAGAACGCCTACGGTTTTAAGATCGAAATTAAAGCATGTTTAATGCCCAATACTCTCTATGGCCTCTAAATTGATAGGTAGATGACACGGCTTTCATAATACGACTTGTAAGGGGTGCAACCAATGTGTCTTATAAGCGGTACAGAATGCCCATTAGAGCGTCATCAAGCCTAACGGACCCACGAGGAAAAACGGTTTTTTCTTCCAACCGTCCTTTCTAAAATATGTTTTAACCCACGATTCGACACCTCGACTTGACACTTGTTTGAGGGTGTGTAAAAGCGTAAAAAACGATGAGTGGTCCCCAAATACTAAACATTACCTTAGCAAATTTTTCATTACAGAAATGGGTCCCACAATCGCTTAAAAATAGCTCTTAGTGTATACCGAATCGGGCAAAAAGAGATTTACAAAACTTAACCTACAACCTCTAGCATCGTTAGTGGGTAGCGCCTTGCTTCAACCCTTTTGGATAGGTAATTATACGGCTACGAGTATGTACTATTTTCTTTAGATGGACGGAAATTGTCCCATAAAGTCTATGCCCCAGACATCAAAGATATTCACATACGTGAAGGAATTTTGTGGCATTCTCATCATGTTGTGAACTTTTTCCCCTACTCTAGCAATGAGTCACAGTTTTTGACCTAACTAATGGGCATCTTTGTAGATTCTGGGCCAATAAAATAAACCTAAGTAAAAAACCTATTTGGCGTGTGGTTTGCACCGTAATGGTCCCCCCCCCCGGAGGGTCCCACTATGGCAAGCAGTGAGGATTGTCGACACTTCTTGGCCTGAACACATTGCCATGATCACTTGATCCGCACATGTTTTAGAATAGAAAAGGTTTGTCTTAAAATAGTGTTTACATCTTTGAAAATTTTAGTTTCCCAGCTGAGTTGACATTCCTATGACAATGAAATTCTCGCGTTTGGGTAATTTGCACAATCGGGCAAAACCCACGGGGTAACTATAACATGGATTTAACCACGAGAAGTACCAAAAATTAGTGTCCCTTGAGAGGAAAATTTTATTGTTTATATCCATTGGATCGAGAACATTTTCATACACAAGGTTTTCTAATTCGGGAAAGATGATTCGGTTGCGTAGTTCTCCGGCTCCCTTCTTGATCAATACTTTAAAACGAAATCCAAATGAAGGAGAAACCTAACGGAGCAATCGTGCATTTGGCATCTTTTTTCCTATCAAATAGGTACTTAAGGGCGGATTGGTTCCCTAATACACTATGCTATTTAATTCATGAGAGGATGACCCGGAATTTTTTGAAAGCGAACCAACCATAGCTAACAATACCTTTTCTGTTGTGGTGTAGTTCGAATTCCGACTCGGTCATTGCTTTTGCTTGATAATGTATAACCCCCCCCTACAATGTTTCTCAAATCCGTTTGCCCTATGAACCGCACCTATGGCATATTCCGCTAGTCATCGCACATACGCTCAAAGGGAAATCAAACATTGTCCTAAATGTTTCCTAGCTTAAGACTTAAAAACCCCATACTAGAACACAAAAAGGTCGAATGTATAACTCAAATATGAAGAAAATATCACAAATATCTTAAGCCGTTTATCAAGTGTGATAAAAGATAAATGTTAGTCGATAATAATGTTTAGGATATCGGATTTCCCCAAACTAATGGTAAGCAAAGGCTAGGAAGCTCTAGTGGACCGGGACAAAACACCGAACACAAGAGTCTTCCGAAAAGTTAGGTTCAATCCTGCAAACAATCACAAGTACAAACAACAAACACAAGGATCGGAAGAGTACAAGCCTCCTCACATCACAATAAGAAATAAGAAAGAAAATGGATAAGCATGGGGTGCCTCTCACGAAGTGCTTTGTTTTTGGTAACCGAGTCACATAGCTTGACTCGATCCCTGAATTCATTCGTCCTTAGGGAAAGAAACACTTGGAATAAGAAACTTTCATTGAAAACACCACTGGCTCTAGATAAGAAAAATGAAAAACGAAGATGCCGGGGTCAAAAACGAGATCCTCACTTCTGAAAGAGAGAATAAAAGGAGAATCCTCGAGGTAGGTGAAAACTAGGAGAAAAGTCCAAATGACAAATGTGAAGGAATTGACATCTTCAACATTTAGGGATAAAACATTTTCTCCTTGGTTAAAATCTTCATTAACAAAATCATTCTTCATGGTCGCATCGGGCTTAAAATTTAAGCAAACATCCGGTGGTTCCGGCAGAGGACGAGGAGATGATGGATTGTCTTGATGATCAAGGTAAGGTGACTCATGTTCGGGGAGGAAAGTATAATTATCTTCATCTTCGGAATCATCATACTCAACACCTGGTGGAATTAAATCATCCGGAACGAGGAATATATCGATCTCTTCTTGAACGGGGTCACTATCCTTAACGGGGATAGGAGATGTGATAATTAAACTTGGATTAGCATGAAAAATTTTCGGTGATCGGGAAGTTGAAATCTCACAAAGCAATGTCATAAGACTAAGATATTCCTCATGTTCTCTAGTAATTCTTGAAGGATTTGTAATGATTTCTCCGACGAACTCATGGTGGAGAGGATCATTCCTTGGAGAAAAAGTAATCGACGAATTATGGATGGATTCATTTTGTTTTGGTTCATGATCAAAAATTACTTCAGGAGAGAGATTATGGTTAGTATCATCACTAAGCAGATTCTCAAGAAAAATTACGTCTCCTTCCGAATCATAATAACCGTCCTCAAAATTAGAAGAAACTTCCATGGTTAGAAAAGCATCGATCTCATCAATATTGTCCCCTGGATCAAAACATTCAACCTTATCGGACAAAGGTGTGTTAAGTAAAACTGGCTTATTAGAATTTGAAACGTTGGAGTTCTCGTTCACAACATCTTCCACCATCTCATTAAAGAGAGGATTTACGTTGCTAGAATTGAAGTTATCATTAAATTCAAAAAGAGGGTTTGAATAAACTCGAAAATTTTCTTCTTGAACATCCTCTTTAAGAATTGAATCATTATTACTTGGTGGAAATGAATAAAAAAATGAGTTCATCGGCGAACTCCTCAAGATTATCACTAGTCTTCACCGGAGAAGAACTAGGAGGAAGAGCATCGGAATGAGTAGTGGTACTGCCACTAAATGGCTCATCTTTCGAAAAATCCATGACAGAAATATCATGAGCAAATTGCTTATTCTTACTTTTCTCAGATTTATCAGCATAAAAGACAAGTTCATCACTTCCTACTCTTAATGTTAATTTTTCCTCATATAAATCAATGAGAGCTTTTGCAGTGCGAAGGAAAGGTCTCCCTAAAATAATAGGCACTCTCGGGTCTGGTTCAAAATTAACCACAACAAAATCAGCAAGAAAAGTGAAACCATCAACTCTAACTACAACATCCTCGGCTATGCCCATTGGGTGCGTAACGGAACGGTTAGCAAGCTCGAGTGTCATTCGGGTGGGCTTCAAAGCTCCAAGCCCAAGTTGCTTGTAGATAGAATGAGGCAAAAGATTTATGCTAGCTCCAGAATCGGCTAAAGCATTAGTCCTATCAAGTTCTTGTAGAGCACACGGGATAAGAAATTTTCCGGGATCTTCGAGTTTCTCGGGAACTTTGTTCAAGATGATGGCAGAACATTCAGCATTTACGGTTGTAATGGCGATTTCCTCAAGTTTCTCTTTGTTTCTCAATAAAGTGCTTAACCATTTGTTAAATTTTGGCATTTCAATGAGAGCATCTCTTAATCCAATTTCTAAACGTAGTTGTTTAAACAACTTCATAAACCTGCTCTGCTGAGCACTGGGTTTATCTTTCTCTCTTACTTTCATCCTCTCGGGATATGGAAGTTTAGGTTGATATGAATTAGGCTCTGGAGAAATAGGCTCTTGAATAGTTTTCTTAGCCTTTGGAATTTCAATAAAAATGGAATCATGATCCTCCGGAGGTGGGACTTGTGCGGTACTTTCTGAACTTGGTTTTTGCACTTTGTCCATTGACATCTCTGGGTTTCGTTCGGGTTCCTTTAGAGGAATAGAAACAACGAAAGTAGGAACAAGAGGAGTCGAAGATCCTTCACAAGTTTTACCACTTCGTGTGGTGATAGCATTAACATGCTCGCGAGGGTTAGTTACTGTTTGACTTGGAAGAGTACTCGAACTCGAAGATGAAGTGGTATTGGAATTTATGAATTTAGAAAGCATTTCCGTTAAATTTGTCATCTGGTTTTGTAAACCTTGGCCCTGATTTTGCATATTTCTCAATACAACATCATTAGCCTTGACATAATTCTCAAAATCGGTCTTTGAAACACCTTACATTTGCTGAGCAGGAGCTTGATAAGGTTGAGCTTGGTAAACTGGTGGTTGACTAGTCGGAGGTTGGTACACTTTTCCTTGATTAAAGTTATTTCCACGGTTTTGATTGAAATTGGTTCCTCGATTTTGGTTGAAATTATTTCCTTGATTTTGATTGAAACGGTTTTGATTGTTTTGAATCGGAGGAAAACCAGGAGGTCGGATTTGGTTTGCAACCATCGAAGGTCTAGAATTGGTATTTCCTTGATTAAAATTGGCTGCAGCAGCTTGTGAAATGTACTCTTGAATGTTGTCTCGATAAACGTTGCAATCGGTGGCTGGACAATTTCTATAAGAATGAGCACCTCCACAAGTTACACAACTCTACTCGACCGCTTTTACGGGTGCGGGAGCTTGGGCTTTTTGTTTGTCGATAAGCATAGTCTTCATCATATTCTTAAGTTCAGAAACTTCGGTTGTAAGAGCAGCAACATCTGGTGAAATTCCGGGGGTAGATGAATTCGAACTCACTTTGGCAACGACTGCCTTGTTTCGTGAATTACGAACCTTGGATTTACTCTCGATAATTCTCAAGCATTCACGAGGCATCTTATCCAAAAAGTTTCCACCCGCAGCAGAATTCAATGAATCTTGATCATTAGCATTCAAAGCATTGTAAAACGTATCTAGTACAGATGTAGTTCTAAAATCGTGATGTGGGCATGCTCGAAGAAGGTCATTAAATCGATCCCAAGCCTCATAAAACGATTCGTCAAATCTTTGTTGAAATCTCGTGATTTCGTTCTGAAGATTTGTCGTTTTTGAAGGAGGAAAGAATTGATTAATGAATTTTGAAACAAGATCATCCCATGTCAAAATTGATCGAGGAGGTTCTTTTTCTAGCCAAATCCGGGCTGAACTTTCAAGAGAAAATTGAAAAAGCATAAGCTTAATTGACGTGCTCGGGACGTCCGAGAATCTCATCGTTGAGGTGATTTTATTGAAATAACGGATATGAGCATGTGGATCCTCTTTATCATGTCCGAAAAACTGTTTGTTTTGAACAAGATTGATCAAACCATGCTTTAACTCAAAATTAGCATTGATTTCAAGAATTACAATTGCATCCTCGTACCCCTCGGTGGGTGCTTGGAGCAATTGTGCCATAGTCCGATTATCAGCCATCGGAACTAGGGGAGGATTAACAAAAGGTTCTTCTAAATGAAATGGTTTTACAACAACCTGTTGGGCTTGAGAACGTGTTTTGCGTATATCGTTCCATCTTAAAAAGTACGTTACGTATTAGTTAAATTTTTTTCTACGGTTGCGGGTTTGAGAACGAGTGCGCATGCACAAAGTAGAAAAAAAATTAACTAATTTTTTTAGCAAACTATTTTAACGGATAACGAGATAGACAACTTAAACCAAATAATCAAATTTACTTCACGGGAGCACTTAAAAAAAATTACTTTTTAAGGTGAGTCGTATTTCGTAAATGACACAAATGGTAAGTTTTTAAATCTTTGATTCGAGTTGTGAACTTACTAATGGATAATACCTCAATTGAATGTATTATTTGTTGGTGTGCTTTTACCAACTTTGTTTATTTTATTTTTTATTATGGACAATTTTTATATTTTTGATTTTTTTTATATGTGATAATTATACTAAAAGAAAAGAAAAATATTTTTTACTTTTTATTTTTTATAATTTTTTTTTATATTTTTGATTTTTTAACCAAAAACAAAACTTTCAAAAGCGTAACGGTTTTCAAATTACGATCAACAAAGTTCAAACGAGAGAATCTTAATCACAAATCCCCGGCAGCGGCGCCAAAAATTGATATTGTAATTTTGTACACGTAAAATATAAAATATATAATATGATGGAAGATTACCAAATTACCCTTGAGGACAAAGATAAAAAGGAAAAATCTTCACAAATATATATATAATATAATACGTATATTAACCGGGAAGTATGATTCCCGGGTCGTTATTCCCCAACGACTTATGAAATTGAAACCACGTTTGATGTTCGGATAATGATTTGAATTGGAGACAAGGATTGATTTGGTTATCTACTTTTACAAATTAAAATAAGCAAATGATAACAATTTAGCACGTAGACAAATAACGGGAAACCAAATTTTAACTAAAAACGCAAAGTAATGATAAAAGAACATTTTCCTATAAACTTAATGATAAAAGAAAATTTTCTAAAAAAGATTTATATTTGTTTAATTATTTTTCTATTTTTATGATTTTTTAAAGTTTTTAATGAAAATAAATGTTTAAAAATACTAAACTAATTATAAAAATTCTAGAAAAAATACAGAAAATAGCTTATACTAATTAGATCCTAGGAAAAATAAGTTTGATATCACAGCTTAATGAATAAGCTGCAAAATAAGCTTAAAACAGCTTATAGACTTAAAAGGGTAAAATGTGTATAAAAGATAAATGTTGTAAGGTTATAACGAAAAAGACCCAAGGGCGCAGTGGTAGTGAGTGTGTGTTGTGGTGTTATAAAAGGGTAGAATAGTGTTGAGGTCGGGGGTTCGAGCCTTGCTCACCCCCGATTTCCACTTTCCCTTTTTATTAAAAAACTTATAAAAGCAAAGTTGTTAAGCACCTAAAAATAAACATTTTTAATAAAATAAACTATTTGTGAAAAGCCCTAAATAAGCTAGAAAACAGCTTATGAAATGGCAGAAACACTTAACTTCAATTTTTTTTTTGCCTTTTCTTAGACTAAATAAGCTAAAAGACTTAATAAGCTAAAGTTAAGACTAAATAAGCTATTAAAAGCTAAACCTAAGCTAATGAACTAATCAGGACTAAAGATAAGCAAGAAATAAGCTAAAAGACTAAATAAGCTTTAGTATTAAAACAAATAACCAAACAGTCCCTAAGGCTATTTTGAGCTTAAAATTAAGCTCTTAAATAAGAACTTAAAGACATGAGACTTGATTTTAATGAAACTTTGGCCTAAATGCTATATAAAAATGCTTTTTGAAAGAGTTTTTGACAACAAGAGCTTATAGAAAAAGCTCTATGAAAACAGACAGTGAGCTCAATAGCTGCTGAGTTTTGGATTCTAAAATGAAAAGAAAGTTTGATGAATTTAAGAACTAAAACAGATAACAAGATAAGCTATATTTTAGAAACTAAATGCAAACTTATAAAATATGAGATAAAAGCTACTTAAATGCTGAAAATCAAAAGTTTAAACCTATTATATCCTACTAAAATTCAAGCTAGAAATTGGCAGTTTGAGTGTTTACCCTATCTGATACAGTTGACTCCAAAAATCAAAACATCAAAATGCAGGCCCTATGAAACTTGATTCTACACTATTTTGACACTAAACTAAGAACATTTAAAGTAATAATATCAACTAAACTCTATTGAATCACTAAAAGCTATAATGACAGATGATAAAGTCACATATTTAAAGCCTAAACTAGAAAACTTATGAAAACTTAACTAGACCTAATAAACTTACTAATCCTGCACTTTTAAACCTTTTTGAATGATTCAAAACCAAATCAAAGGAAAAAAAGGGTTCAAGCAGTACTAACTCATGTTAGTACTGCTAGTCCCAAACACCCATTTAAAATCCATAAACCTTATTTTAGCTTGCAATTTTAAAATCTAATGAATAATTTTCAAAGACCAGATATCAAACAAACTTTAACAGACCTAATGAGCTTATTTCAACAATCTCTTAAGCCAGAATTTAAGATCTAAAGCATATGCTAATATTGTTTAGTTTTTTCTTATGACAGTTTATATAAAATAGATTAAAACTAAGATTTAAACTAAAAGCATATAGCAAACATATTAAGCATATCTAAGCTAACACTAACAAGAATAAGCAATCAATAGGCAAAATAAGCAATTATTAAGCTAGAAAATTAAGACATAAAATATGAAAGAAAACTTACAAGAAACCTTAGCTAAACAAAGGCATAAATGCTCAAATGAGTTGTCTACAAGCTCTGGCTTATTGAGAATAAGCAAGTAAAGGTCCATATGAGCTCTTCCACTTTAAGCTCATCTTCCAAAAGTCCAAAATCCATAAGCAAGGGTTAATTATCTGATTTTAAGGATTTAAGTACATTAGATGACTGAATTAAACTCAAATCTAAGCTTAGAGACTTAGATGAGCTTTTATGAGCTTATGAGGAGCTTATCAAACAGTAACATGAGGATTTAAGAATTTTAAAAACTTGTAAGGCAAAACGGATTAGGTAAAAACAAAGAAGGATTTCATTAACATTAAAATTAATTACAAAAAGGTGAAAGTAAGAGTGCAATAAGCTTTTAAAAACTGAATAAAAAAATACAATTTTCTAGAAATTAAGAAAGCTTAAAACTAGACTAGGAAGAAGATGATCTGTGTGTGGAATGAGTGCTTGTATTTATAGTGCTTGGGAGAAGCTTCTAGGCCCCTAAGTCAGGTGTACATTCCATCAATCCAGGCCAATCATTCTTCCAATTATTGGCTCTTTAATTAACACCGTTAGATCAATTTGAGCTCACACGGATTGCCAGCGTGGCAATTCGTGGTTTGTTCCTTCTTGTGCTTCTTTTTCAAAGGTTTTAGCACAAATTCCCTTTTTCCCGTGTGTTTTCTTCAATCCACGCGTGTTATTCTCTTTTGGGAATTGACCAATGGGAGCCTTGGATGATGTATATATCTGCCAAGGTGTACCTTATCACTTGAATTTCTAAGCCACGTAGCCAATTTGAATTTATCCTTTGATTTGACGCAGGTTAAACGCGAAGACGATGGGTGAATAGTAAAAACCACTTTTCCCGCGCGTAATTTTCTTATAAAAGAGGGTGTGTTGACTTCCTTTGACCCGGGGTTATAACTCTGGTTGACTTGGGCTTATTTCTAAAGGAATTGGGCCACGGGATGTGTTTGGGCTCGGGCTTGGATTTGTTATAAGGGGTTAACGGGTGTTAACTCTTATAATTATAAGAGTTAACATCGTTAGGGTTTAGGGATTGTTTTTTGTAATCTGGTTAATTATGAGGGACTGGTTTGGTATTTTTGGGATTTTTGTCATTTAGTGTTGACCATGTTTGACCGAAGGTTGACCTGAGTTGACTTTTGATAGCATTCTCCCGGCTCTTTGTGTGCTCTTCCGTTCCCGTGTCCGTGATTGTCCGATTTTGACCGTTTTCTTATGATTTTTGTGATATTCGTACCTACACAATCACAAAGACAAAACAAGCAATATTCAAGCATTTAAAGCACAACTTTGTCTTTTTATGGGCCTATTTTGATATAAAACGGATATGTGTTTTCACACATATTAGTGTACTACTAAATGTATATTCTATCTGTCTCATTTCCACGTTTTTTTTAGATATCCCAATTTAATTGTCCACTACTAAATATAGATAAAGAAGTTTGATCAAGTTTTCTATATTGTCCTTGTTTTACATTGTTATTAAAAACTTTAAAGAAGAATTTAATTAATTAGCTAAGGGTAAACTGTCGTTTTGTCAAAAAGTAAGAAAAAAAAGCAGTAATAAATGCACTTTTTTTAAACTGTGTGTCTTTTTTTCGATGACAATAATTTTGAGACGGAGGGAGTATATACGTATAATTAGTAGAAGAATAAACACATATCATCAATTTAAATAATATAACAAATAAAAAATTAATTATAGGATGAAAGTTAAAATACGTAACGTACTTTTTAAGATGGAACGATATACGCAAAACTTTATCTTATTGCCAGAATTGTTAAAATATTTTCAATTTTTAAACAATATCGCCACTTGCAAAATAAATTGAGTAAAACATCCTTATGTTCTTTCTATTTGAGTTTGTTATTATGTGTACATTCATTTAAAAAAATTATAATCTTTCCTCATTGTGACCATCCAACACCACTTACTCGACCAATTCTAACCATCCGCCACCGAGTTTCGACCAATTTCAAAACTCAAACACATAACTTTGGTTTGTGTTTAAGAACGTGAGGAAATCCTTATACATTGTCATTCAAGTTTGATTGTTATTTCGCAAACAATCATAGTAATTTTTTTGATTCATTACAAATAAGAAATTAAATGGTTGAAAAATTATTTTGGGTGTGCTTGTTTCACTAAGATGTTTTAGGTCTGAATCTGACTACCGCATCTTACTGGTAAGAGGTGGTTAGTAAGTTTGAATCTGAATGAAATAACGTTGTTTATTTTTTTATAGTTGTCTGAATGTTTTAATTTTTCGTTTCTCAAATATATTTATTAAACAATATCAATTTATTTTTCAGTAATTTTTTTCGGCCTAAAATATTTAGCCCAAAATATAAAACACTACCCGATTTATTTTTGAATATTTACTTGACCGTTAATATTCCCAAGCACCTAAAACTTCAAAAGGCCACTTATAGACCATTTAAACTATGTATAAGTGTAACATATCGTATCATACTATCACTACAACCCTAACCCTAAAACTCATTTCACAAATGCAGTCACAACTTAACTTTGCAGCTAGGGATGACAATGGGTCAGGAAATTTCGGGGATCATCTTTCCCATCCCCATCCCCAATCTCAATATCCATCCCCATCCCCAGCCCCCATACCCGACGGGGATAAAAATTTCAATCTCATCCCTGTCCCCATCGGGGACGGGGATCCCTACCGGGGAATCGGGGATTTTTTTCGCATGTATAATCAAGTCTTTTGTAATTATCAAACTTCATATATTTTTGCACTTAGCTACCATAACATCCAACAAAGTATAATAAACATTAAAATAGAATATACGAATTAAGAAATTAAAGATACATAACTTTATAAATCGTTTTGCATACTTCGCATGCATCAAGAATTCAAAACCAATTGAAACAAAAGTACAAGTCTAATATAAGTGATTAGCATTAGCAGTTGTGTTTTGAGAGGCTAGGGTTTTTATTTTTGATTTATATATGATAGGTAGAACAAGAGAAGATGAAAAGTTTGGTATGAAATATTATCAAATAAGTTATTGGGCCTCTAATATAAGTAATATTTAAACTTAATACTTTTCGGGTATGAGTGCGGGTACGGGTACGGGTATCAAGAGGTATTACCATCCCCGCCCACATCCCCGTTTTTAATATCGGGGATTCCCCATCCCCGTCCCCATCCCGGGTCAATTCGAAGATTCCCCGATCAAAACGGGTTCGAATATCGGGTCCCCATTGGGTACGAGTTTTATTGCCATCCCTACTACCAAGACAAAAACTATTCTTTCCATGTTTTTCTCTAGTTATAAATTAAACACAAGACACAAGCACCTTCTATTTATTTTCTAAACCGAAAATAAAACAAGGCTAATCACAACCCTTTTGCATCTTCTTGTTGTTTGTTTCGGATTTAAAGGACCATGAACTGTGCATTCGTCGTTGTTGTAGTTCGAAATCAGGTAAATGTGATTTTTTTTATCCAAGATCGATGATGAGTATAGAGGGTAAGAGGCAATCAGATACTACCACCACATCTTACTGAGTCAGATGTTCAAGCTCTTACCCCGTCTGATTCGTAAAGAAAAAACAAACACCTAATTGTCTGACCGCGTCAGATGCGGTTCAGACGTTTTTTGCAGAAACAAACACAGCCTTAGTGTTATATTGTTTATACTAGAGGTGAGATCAACATAGATCAGAAATTCTTTAAAGATCAAATGGGTAAATCATAGGCATTTATTTTTTCAGCAAAAAAAAAACTCATTTTTCATATTTTTTTTGAAAATAAAATATCTTGCAAACGGTGAATCGTCAAGCTACGAAAAGTACACTATCACGACGAGAACTTTTTTTATCTTTCAGTAGACGGGCACTCCGTTATGCTTTCGACGCTTTTTCTCTCTAGATTTATTTTTTAGTGTCGATATTTATTTTCTAAAAAGAATGATGAAATTGAGTTTTCTTAATTTGATGAAAAATGAATGGTCAAAATTTGTTCATTTAATCTTTAGAGAATCTGAGAGTTTATGTTGAACTTTGTTCGCTTAAACTGTTTGCGTTGTTTATACGTTATACGAACTTCATACACCATGGTAAGTGATTTAACTTAATAAGTTCCAAGACAAAAACTATTCTTTCCTTGTTTTTCTCTAGTTATAAATGAAACAAAGACACAAGCACCCTTCTATTTATTTTCTAAACCGAAAATAAAACAAGGCTAATCACAGCCCTTTTGCATCTTCTTGTTGTTTGTTTCAGATTTAAAGGACCATGAACTGTACATTCGTCGTTGTTGTAGTTCGAAATCAGGTAGATGTGATTTTTTTTATCCAAGATCGATGATGGGTATAGAGGGGTAAAAGGCAATCAGATACTACGACCACATCTTACCGAGTCAGATGTTTAAGCTCTTATCGCGTCTGATTCGTAAAGAAAAAACAAACACCTAATTGTCTGATGGCGTCTTACCGGGTAAGTCACCAGATGCAGTTTAGACGTTTTTGGCAAAAACAAACACAACCTTAGTGTTATATTGTTTATACTAGAGGTGAGATCAACATAGATAACAAATTCTTTAAAGATCAAATGGGTAAATCATAGGCATTTATTTTTTCAGCAAAAAAAAACTCATTTTCCACATTTTTTTGAAAATAAAATAACTTGCAAACGGTGAATCGTCAAGCTACGAAAATTATATTATCGACCCCTTTTCTCTCTAGATTTACTTTTTAGTGTTCATATTTATTTTCTAAAAAGAATGATGAAATTGAGTTTTCTTAATTTGATTAAAAACAAGCAAAAGTATCCGTTCGTTGCTGCGGGCCAGGTATGTTTTCGTTAGTGCGGGATGGTTTTTTTTAAATTGGTGTCGACAATTATATTTTTTTAGGTTTTTTTGTTTTGTTTTTGTTTTTTAATTTTATTTTATGGTTTTTTTTATCAAGCAAATTAGACCGCGCGTTGTGGCTGGGCCTCATGTTTAATAATTTTTTTTATATGGGCTTATGTGTTGGGCCTCATGTCGCGGCTATTTTTTGATTTGATTAAATCAATATTTTTGTAATTTTTTTCTTATTTTGTGCCGAGCAATTTTTTTTATATTGGGTTTATTTTTTCAGTCTCATGTTTAATAGTTTTTTTTATATGGGCTTATGTGTTGGGCCTCATGTCGCGGGTATTTTTTTTCTGAATAAATCAGTTTGTATTTTTTTTTCTTATTTTGTGCCGAACAATTTTTTTTATATTAACTACTAAAAAAAAGGCCGGCCCAAACTGAGAGCCCAATGGGCCGGTTACTGTAGCGGTACTGTAGCGAGCCACATAAAACGACGTCGTTTTATGCGGCTTTTGATATATTTTTTTTATAGGGGCTTATGTGTTGGGCCTCATGTTGCGGGTATTTTTTGATTTGATTAAATCACTATTTTTGTAATTTTTTTTTCTATTTTGTTCCGAGCAATTTTTTTTATATTGGGTTTATTTTTTCGGTCTCATGTTTAATAGTTTGTTTTTTTTATATGGGTTTACGTGTTGGGCCTCATGTCGCGGGTATTTTTGTAATTTTTTTCTTATTTTGTGCCGAGCAATTTTTTTTATATTGGGTTTATTTTTTCGGTCTCATGTTTAATAGTTTTTTTTATATGGGCTTATGTGTTGGGCCTCATGTCGCGGGTATTTTTTTTTCTGAATAAATCAGTTTGTATTTATTTTTCCTATTTTGTGCCGAGCAATTTTTTTTATATTAACTACTAAAAAAAAAGGCCGGCCCAAACTGGGAGCCCAATAGGCCGGTTAATGTAGCGGTACTGTAGAGAGCCAAATAAAACGACGTCGTTTTATGCGGCTTTTGATATATAATGAATGGTCAAAATTTGTTCATTTAATCTTTAGAGAATCTGAGAGTTTATGTTGAACTTTGTTCGCTTAAACAGTTTGTGTTATTCATACGTTATATGCTTAAACGAACTCCATACACCATGGTAAGTGATTTAACTTAACTCAATAAGTTATAATCACGTTAAATGGGTTCAACGAGACCAACAAACACGAAACGTGATAGAAGGGCAACAACGACTTAAATCATAATTATTTTGGTATTTTGGTATTTTGGCAGCACCTCAAGTCTCCATGAGTATGACAGCCCAATTTTTCCACTAGATGACTCAAAAGACTTTGTATATATGTAGAAGTCAAGTTGAGTTACTGTAATTCTTTGATCTGATTTAACAAGGAGTTTTTTCCATGATTGGATTTGAAAAGTAAGCTTACCTATAACTAACACAATTGTGGTTAAGAAGACTTTTTAATTATTTGTAAGAACGAGGTTTTTCACTCGCTTTGCGGAGCGCGTGGTTTTACGTTAAGCACTAACTTTGCAACAGAACAATAACCTAAGTACTATTTTCGAATATTAAGTTAGTCATTGAGGGCTAACTTTGCAAGGGACCGGTAGCCCCAAAGACTATTTTCGTAAATTGTTTATGAAAACTTTTAAGCAAATAGTCATTGGGTTCGTGTTCTGTTGCAAAGTTAGTCATTAATGACTAACTTTACAATGGACCGATAACCTCAAGGACTATTTTCGTAAATTATGTGTTGGAATTCTGGAAAATTTTACGAAAATAGACCTTTTGTTAGCATTCCGTTGCAAAGTTAGTCATTAAAGACTAAATTTGTAGTGGACTGATAATCTCAATGAACGTATCCGTAGATTATGTGTTGGAGTTGGTGAAAAAAGTCACCATTCTTTAGGTGTGCTACTTAATGTATATTCCTTTAATCCCATTTTTATTGTCCACGTTTTTTTTAAATATCCCAATTTAATTGTCCACTACTAAAAATAGATAAAGAAATTTGATCAAGTTTACTATATTATCATTGTTTTAAATTATTACTTTAAAGAAGACTTTAATTATTTAGCTAATGGTAAACTGTCGTTTTGTCACAAAGTAATAAAAAAAACAGTAATAAATGCACTTTTTTTAAATTGTGTGTTTTTTGTCGGGGGACAATAATTTTGAGACGGAGGGAGGGAGTATATACTTATGAAAAATGATTTTTAGGCCTAAGTAGTGTGCCTAAAAATAAACCTACAATTATGATTGATCAAATGAAAATTTTGATTGGTGAATATGAGGAGAGAGAATGAGTGTTTGACACTTGTTAAAATGTGAATGGATTAGACCTATTTGTAGATCTATTATGTAGGCCTATACATCATAACTCTATACTTATAATTAGTAGAAGAATAAACACATATCATCAATTTAAATAATATAACCAATAAAAATTTAATTATAGGATGAAAGCTAAAATACTTAACGTACTTTTTAAGATGGAACGATATACACAAACTTTATCTTATTGCCAGAATTCTTAAATATTTTCAATTTTTAAATAATATCGTCACTTTTAGAATAAATTGACTAAAACATCTTTATGTTCTTCCTATTTGAGTTTGTTATTGTGTGTACATTCGTTTTTAAAAAAATATATAATATTTTCTGATTGTGACCATCCAACACCACTTACTCGACCAATTCCAACCATCCACCACCGAGTTTCGACCAATTTCAAAACTCAAACACATAACTTTGGTTTGTGTTTAAGAAAGTGAGGAAATCATTATACATTGTCATTCAAGTTTGATTGTTATTCCGCGAACAATCATAGTAATTTTTTTGATTCATTACTAATAAGAATTTAAATGGTTGTAAAATTATTTAGTGTTATATTGTTTATACTAGAGGTGAGATCAACATAGATCAAAAATTCTTTAAAGATCAAATGGGAAAATCATAGGCATTTATTTTTTCAGCAACAAAAAAACTCATTTTTCATATTTTTTTTGAAAATAAAATATCTTGCATACATTGAATCGTCAAGCTATGAAAAGTACACAATCACGACGAGAACTTTTTTTTATCTTTCAGTAGACGGGCACTCCGTTATGCTTTCGACGATTTTTCTCTCTAGATTTATTTTTTAGTGTTGATATTTATTTTCTAAAAAGAATGATGAAATTGAGTTTTCTTAATTTGATGAAAAATGAATGGTCAAAATTTGTTCATTTAATCTTTAGAGAATTTGAGAGTTTATATTGAACTTTGTTCGCTTAAACTGTTTGCGTTGTTTATACGTTATACATTTAAACTAACTTCATATACCATGGTAAGTGATTTAACTTAATAAGTTACAATCACGTTAAATGGGTTCAACGAGACCAACAAACACGAAACGTAATAGAAGGGCAACAACGACATAAATCATAATTATTTGGTATTTTGGCAGCACCTCGGGTCTCCATGAGTATGACGACCCAAATTTTCCACTAGATGACTCAAAGACTTTGTACATTGCAACATGGTTTGTGAATAGTTAAGATGACCATAGAATTTATCGCCAACTATAGTGAGATGTTTATACACATGAGTACTTAGAAATAATAGATGGACACTTGGTAAAGTTATTTAATGTTCCTTAAGCAATGATTAGTAACTAGGAAAAATTTGCAAATTTCTGATAATGAAAGAATTGAAGCTTTTTGTTCCTCAAGCAGATT
>BQNB010032674.1:0-52973 GCA_026074375.1 Tanacetum coccineum | reverse complement strand
TCTTTTGAAAAGGGCTAGGAACTAATTATTGCGTTTTTAACCGTTACACTTTATTTTTGGAATTAATAAGTATCGAAATAAAAGTCTTAAAGAGCCTTCGGGTATATGACTTAAATAAAATCTTGAGATGCAAAATTAGGAATAAGGGAGGAAAAGTAAGTACACAATTAGCTTTTATAAGTAGTGTTAGCATCATAACTTGTAATTTACAATGATCTTGTTTTAAGCTTGGCTTGAAGAAGTGAAAGTCGGGGACGATAAATTTATCCATTAGGACACTTTTTGTGCTTTTTGTTCCGTGATCCTCAAAGTTATCAATGAATAATGAAAGCAATACATTATGTCACACATGAATAAGTTGTAAGTTGTAAATTATGAAAATCATAAAAAATAGAAAAATATTGAAAAAATAGGAAAGCGGGGTGTTTTAAAACTTGTGATTTCTTAACTCTCCCCACAGAAGACTTTGCTACTTTTCAAAGGATTAGTTTGGGGAGGTTTTGAGGTATTTGGTTTTAGAGCATATAATATTGCGTGAGGACATGACAATCACTTAGTTTGGGGAATTTTGATATGTGAGAAATCACATATCATTTTTGTATCAAAACAAACCCTAAAATGATTAAATTGTGCAAATTATGCTTGTATATTGCTTGTTTTGTCATTTGTGATGTGTAGGTACGGATATTGCAAATATCACAAGAAAACAGCCAAAACCGGACAAACACAGACACGGGAACGGATGGAGTACACAAGAGCCGGAAGTTTTCTATCAAGGTCAACACAAAGTCAACCCATGGTCAACAATGGTCAACAACAAAATGACAAACCTTGAAAAATTACCAAAAAGACCCTTATTGTTAAAATTCATTTTCATCAAAAGCCCTAAATGAATTACACCGTTAGTCCTTAGTTACTTGAGGACTAACGGTCGTTAAGTCCTAACCCTTAATCCTTTTAACCTTTAACGAGCCCAAAACAAATTACCCAAGCCCATCTCCCTTTTATATTAAACCGAGCCCAAGTCAAAGCCTTTATCAAATTCGGGTCAAAATAGTCAAACAAGAATAATGAAAAGAAAAAGGCGCCAAAAACAAATTACTATTCACCATCCCTTCCAAACAAATTACCCTGCTAAAATAAACAGGTTAAAATCTCACTCCCAAGCTCGTCTAGCGTGGCAATTAAGATTCGAGTACTAAGTTCCCATGTCAGCATCAAATACGTCATCAACAGCCTTTGATTGGTCAATTGGGACAAGGAATGACACGTGGGTTTCTAACAAACACACTCTAATGAAGAAATTACACTGAATTCAGTGTAATAAAAGCACAAAGGACTTCCAATCATTGGATTGCCAACGTGGCAATCCGTGTGCTCATTTTGATCAAACGGCTAAGAAAAGGGATCCAATGATGAGAGAGAATTTAAGGGCTAAGATCAAGACCAAGGAGAGCATCTTTGAGGACCTAGAAACTTCACTCAGCTCCTATAAATAGAAGTCTTCTCACTCACAAGAAGATGTTAGATAGTTTTTAGCTTTTTAGTAGTTTTAAATAACTTTAGCTTATGTCGATTTAGCTTATTTGTAATTTCATTTCATGTAACTTCTCATTTTCGATATTGTAACTAGTTTTCTATTAATGAAAGTTTAAGTGTTCTTATTATGCAATTTGTCTTTTAATAAGCTTACTTTTTATGCTAAATAAGCTCTTATTGTTCCATAAGCTACTATTCATTCTTAAGCTACTAAAAGCTCTCTCAAATGACTTGCATACTAATGGAATTGGATGGCTGCTTATAGTATTCAAGTAGGTAATAGTGCTTGATGGTCAAGCATTAGGATTAGATTAGGAATTTGGAATAAGCTTAAGCTATAAGCTTAAGCTGCTTGTTAAGCTCTATTGTGAGCATTCCACCTCTGTTTAGCTGAGGTGTAGGTACCATTTCCTTTTCCTTTTTCATTTACTTTGTTGTCATTAAATTTCTAGCTTATCTGTTTACTATTAGCTTTAAACTGCTTATTACTTGCTTATTTCTGTTAAAAGTAGCTTATTGTTGTTTATTAAAGATGTTTTATGCTTAATATGTTTATCTGTTGGCTTAGATCTTAGTTTGCACTTTACTTTTATAAAACAGTGGAAAAAATCTAAAAAATTAGCAGTTACTGTTAGCTTATAGCTTTTGCTTATTTTATAGTATAGATCTGTTCAATAAGTCTGTTTTTACTTTGTCACTATCTGGTATTAAGGTTTGATAGCTTGGAACAAAGATTTATAAGCTGAGAATGAGGTTTTACAGTTTAAAGGGGTGTTTGGCTTATGGCAGTATTAACCTAAGTTAGTACTGTCATAGCCTTTATAGTCTTTTAAATCAATCCTAAACTTC
The DNA here is from genome assembly GCA_026074375.1 of Tanacetum coccineum. Lineage (NCBI taxonomy): Eukaryota > Viridiplantae > Streptophyta > Magnoliopsida > Asterales > Asteraceae > Tanacetum > Tanacetum coccineum. Next base: position 50,585 of record BQNB010032674.1, on the reverse strand, counting down.
ATAATTGAGTTTATAAATCTAAGTTTTAAGGTCCTTGAAGGTTAAATTTGATAGTGATCATGTTTGTGTAATCTGTTAGCATTAGATAAAGTTCAATAGCATTTCTAGCTCAAGTTGTTTCTAAGCTAAATTAGTCTCTTAATTTGCACCAGGTTTTGTTGTTTTTAAGTAGTAGAATCAAAACCTTAAGCCTGCACTTGTTTGATTTGAGATTTGGTGGTCAAATGCATCAGCAGTTAAACAAGCCAAATGCTTGCAAACTACATCAGCATAGGAATAGCAAAAGTAGCCTTTTTCAAGCTTTAATTCAGAGGGTAGAATTAAGAGTTAGGTTTTTATATTTAGCATACAAGTAGATTTTAGGACATATTAAATCTGTTTTAGCTTATTTTGCTTTTAAAAGTTCATTTAGCCATCTTGTTTAGCTTTGAAACTTATCATTTTTGTCTTTTCAAAACAAAGAGTGAACTCAGTACATTCTGAGTCAAATTAGCAGTTTTCAAGCAGCTTTTTCATTGATCATTGGATTTTCAAAATAGTTTCTAAAAGTTGTTCTTAGTAGCTTGTAGGTCAATCTTTTAAGAAATATAAGCCTCAAAGGCATAAGGTTCCTTTTGTATGCTTAAAAATAAGCTCAAAGTTGTCCTTTCTATCTATTTGGTTTGCAGTTTTTAGATAAAAGCTTAAATGTTTGTTCCAGCTTATTGTCTGTCCTTTTTGCTTGTTTCTAGCCTAGTTTTGCTTAATAGATTAACTTTACGATAATAGTAGCTCTTTTTACCTAAGCTCAAGCTTATTTTAGTTTCTTTATAAAATTTTCTTTTATCTTATTCTAGGCTTAGGTTTTAAAATTACTTTCGTAGGGTTAATATTTTGAAATTTCACTTTTTAAAGAACAGGATTTCGTTCCCGTTCTCGTTTTCTTTGTTTTTAGCTTTAATCACCCTCGGTTTAGAATTTCCTTAGCCTTTTCTTTTAAAATAGTCAATTAGAATTAGAAAAACTTTAGAAAATCATTTTTGGTTTAATTTTAGGTAATTTAGGTTTTAATTGTTGCGTTTCTTTAATTCCCGTTATCATTTTAATGCTTACGCTTTTAATTGTCATTTCTTGCTTACATGTTTTTTTGCATTTAATTACTTGTCATTTACATTTACTAGGATTTAGAAAACCAAGTCAAAAATCTTTTAAACCATTCAAAACGCGCGATCACGAACTTAACCGATTTTTAATTCACGCCTCGTCGGGATACAATCGGGAAGGTTTTGGATTTTACTTTGGATAAAAGTAATTTCTAAAATCCTCACGGAAAACTTACTATAATATAATTGCTTACGTCCTTATATACTTATATTATATATATGGTATGTTTGGAGTGCATTAGACATCACCTTTGGTGGATGATGACTTAGATGAGGAAGAAGCAATTAAGGTCACCGAAAAGAAAAACCTAGAAAACGACATTGAGGATGAAACATTAGAAATTGACGAAATAGTCAATATTAAGGAATCTAGAAATCATCCCTTAGAAAATATAGGAAATCTTAACCAAAGAACCCTTAGGTCACAAGCCCAAAACCAAAGTAACTTTTATTGTTTTATTTCTACCATAGAACCTAAAAATGTGAATGAAGCCTTAGGAGATGAAAGTTGGATAGTCGCCATGCAAGAAGAATTAAATCAATTCATTGCTAACGATGTTTGGGAGTTAGTTCCACAACCTAAGAATATGACAATTATAGGAACTAAATGGGTGTTTAGAAATAAGTTAGACGAAAATGGTGTTGTGTCTAGAAATAAGGCTAGATTAGTCGCTCAAGGCTACAACCAACAAGAGGGCATCGATTATGATGAAACTTATGCTCCGGTTGCTAGACTTGAGTCGATTAGAATATTATTAGCTTATGCTTGTGCCTTAGATTTTAAATTATTCCAAATGGATGTAAAAAGTGCGTTCCTGAACGGTTTTATCAATGAGGAGGTATACGTGGCACAACCTCCGGGATTCATTGATTTCGAAAAACCGAATCATGTTTATAAATTAAAGAAAGCTTTATATGGTCTTAAACAAGCACCCAAAGCTTGGTATGATAGATTAAAAGCTTTTCTTATTAAACATGAATATAAAATGGGAATGGTAGATAACACTCTTTTTACTAAGAAGAAAAGTTCAAATCTCATCATTGTTCAAATATATGTCGACGACATTATATTTGGTTCGACTTGTCAAGACATGTGTGATGATTTTGCCAAAATCATGCATGACGAGTTCGAAATGAGCATGATGGGTGAACTTAACTTCTTCCTTGGATTACAAATTAAACAAATGGAAGATGGTATTTTCTTTAATCAATCTAAGTATATTAAAGAAATGCTTAAGAAATTTGGTCTAGAAGATTCTAAACCAATGAAAACCCCCATGTCCTCCGATACTAAACTCACGAAAGATGAAGAGTGTGAGTCGGTAGATAGTACCAAGTATCGTGGCATGATAGGTAGTTTACTATACCTAACGGCAAGTAGGCCCGATATCATGTTTAGTGTCTGCCTTTGTGCCCGCTTCCAAGAGGCTCCCAAAACCTCTCACCTAGAAGCGGTTAAACGTATCTTCCGATACATTAAAGGCACTACACACTTAGGATTATGGTATCCTAAGGGGACCGGCATAGAAACCGTAGTATATGCCGACTCTGATCATGCGGGAGATTATGTGGACCGAAAGAGCACTAGCGGTATTTGTACATTCGTGGGATGTTGTTTGACATCTTGGTTCTCGAAGAAACAAACCGCTCTTGCTATATCCACTACCGAAGCCGAATACGTAAGCGCCGGAAAGGCATGTCAACAAGCACTATGGATGAAACAAGCTCTCATCGACTACGACGTACGACTCGACGACGTTCCCATCATGTGCGACAATAAAGGCGCGATTGACCTTAGCAAAAACCCGGTGCAACACTCTCGTACCAAACACATCGAAATTCGTCACCACTTCCTCCGTGATAATGTTCAAAAAGGACATATATCTATCGAAAAAGTACCGTCCGTCGACAACATTGCCGACATTCTCACTAAACCCCTTAAACGTGAATCGTTTAACTATCTACGTCTTGGTTTAGGAATGATGGAACACATTCCATAAATCATATTAAGTACGCATCTCTTTCTTCTGTCTCAATTCTAGTCCGTGTTCCATTCCGTGTCGTGACAACTTAAATACTTCATCCGAAGTACTTTAAACACATTTAAATTGCGAAATGCAAGTTAAATTGTCACTCCTCCTAGTCAAATTTTTGTCAAAACAAAGTCAGAAATCACTGCCTGCGGGCGGCCCCCATATAGGCGGCCCCCTTATATATAAGGGACCGCCAGGAGATATGGGACCGCCATCAGAGAAAACGAAATATGTACACCTGAAACCAAAATTTTCAAAACACAAAAACAAACACCCCCTTACCAGCGGCCATTGACGAACACAACGACGACCACGAACCAAAACCCTCCAAAACTCAAAATCAACCATTAAAACTTCAATTGAAGATCAAATCAACATCAATAATCATTCCTAACATACTCAAAGATCATCAATTGTAAGTACATTTCAACTTATTTTCCCTCTTCAATTTAGTTATAGGGATCATGATGAACAAAAAACCAAATAAGGAAAAAAAATTTGAAATTGGGTATTTTTTTATTTTTCTTTCAATTTTGTTCAATTAAAACCACTAGGATACAATGTATAACTAATATGCTTCTCGTAGATATAGATTAGCATAATTGATGAGATTGTTTGAAAAAATAGTTTTGAACCAAAACCCCAATTCATCTTGCAAATCACATCACGTTAGGAAACACAATAAAATTAGTTGTTAATGCTCATAATTAATCCAATTCAAGAACGTTTTTAAACACATGCATAATGATCTCGTGAACAAATTTCGAGATACATAATTCATATGTATTTTTCGACTTGTTGGGTTGAGCAAAATCAAACTAAGGAGCGTTTAGGTTAACTCTTAGGAATTATATTAGGTCGGAGTTATCGTACTACCCTCATTTGTTGCATATAGACACACACTAGGCACAAACCCAAAACCTCAATATATGTATATGAAATTAAAATATAATCTTCTTATATCTTTCTAGGTAACAATGCCTCGAGCTACCAGTCTTGATCATCAAAAGACACGAAACTACATACCCCTAATATCAAATGAGTTTAATCAACCCTTACAAAACACAATGGCTAATCTTGAAAAATGATACTTCCATAAGGGGAGAGTTGTAAGTCCAAACCTCGAAAATATGAGTCATACTCGTGCTAAGTTTGAGTCAATCGAGTTTGATTGTTTGTTAGATATTAACGAACAAATTATACCTCGCTTTGTTCTTGAGTTTTACTGTCAGCTTACTTTTAACTACAATCCTGAGGGTCAATTCATTGTCAACTTCGTAATTCAAAACAAGTCATTCTCCCTCACTCTTGAGGAATTTGGTCAAATTTTAAAAATCACATTTAAAGGTCAAGCCTCTAACACCGAAATGTGGTCTCTTGATCATTTGTCTGTAAGTGTTCCAAGTAGAGGTCTCTATAAAACCAAACCTCTGTCTCCAAGAGTCATTAAGTCTTTTATTCAAGTTCCTCGACAAGGTCAAGAGACTCGTACCAAAAATAAGAAAATGGTTGTCGTAGGCGAAAACAAAATTTTAACTCGAGAGATTCATACTCATATGAAACCTTGGGTTGATATTATTCGTGAAAACGCCATTTGTATAGGAGGACATAAGGATCATGTCTCCGCTTGTCTTTGTCACATGCTTTATTGCATTGAAACATCCACTCCGTATAACCTAGCATTTTTCATTCTCAAAAGAATGGAAAAGACTCGATTCAAACCAAAGGAACTCTGGTCCTTATGTATGTCTCTTGACTAGGTTATTTAAATATGTCGTGTCAGTATCTCATGAGCTAGCTTTTGATCAATATCTCTCACATGATCCAGCCATGCATCCGATCGCTCCTTATTTCGAGCGAAAGACACGATCGGATCGTGGCAAGAAAAGACCCTGTGAGCAAAATGCTAGCTCCTCCTCCACCGTTCAAAATCATCCATCCTCATCTACTCCACTTGATCACATGGTTGATGAAAGTGATGATGAATCACTTCACTCCAATTCTTCTTCTCCATCTCAACAAGTTTCCTCTTCATCTAATGTTGATCCCCGAGTCTGTCAAAACCCCTCTCATGAAAGCCATGACTTGAACACCCTTTTATCCGAAACCATAGCTTTTCAAACTCAACAACGAGATGCTCACCGAGAAGGTCTAAGGTCAATCGGACAAACTCTCAAGAACTTGATGGGAAGAAGAAGGAAGTAAAGATATTGGCATTATTTCTAAGAGATTATCACTATTATTATTATCCTTCTTATCTAAAACATTATGTCTTTTAATTAGAACTAGAACAATGCTTATGGATTTTTGAATGTTAGGATAATTTTTAATATAGCTTTGTCATCCTATAAATGCCTTGCTAGTTGACAATTTATGCTATTATGTGAATTTTAGTAAGGATTATTCAAATTGCATGCTTAAGATTAATGATTGATGCATTCTTAGTTTAGAATTACTTGATTTTTGACTAATATGAGATGTGATACTTCTGTAGGAAATTACTGGAAAAAAAATTTCTCCAGAAAACGGCCCCTTAATTCACCAGGCGGCCCCCTTATCAATCAGGGACCGCCCATAAATAAGGGACCGCCATCAGGAGGGAATTTAAATTTTGAATTTCTATCTTTTTCTGTATCTTTGACCACCCTAGTCCTAGACTTCTGAACTTCCCTCTTTGAACACACAATTTCTTCAATCTTCATCTCTAACATCATGCTTTGCCATTTTTCTTATTATTTAAACCATCCATCTTCTTCATTATCATCATCCTCTTCATACTTGTTTCTTCTCCCACCTAAAATGTCTTCCTCAAACCATTACCCAAACCTCTCTAGAAAACCAAAAATGTCGGTTCGTCAAGTTTGGAAGCGAAAAACACCTTTACCAAAATCATCACCTTCTTATCACAATGACTCACCACCACCACCTTTGAGAAACACTTCTCACTCCATCTCACCACCAATGAACTACCCTCAAAGAGACTGAATCATTAATCAACTTCACACCATCTCCACACTCCTTGATTCTCAAACTCACACACCAACCTCTCCACCTTACCCAATGGTTCAACCCCTTACTAATGCTCAAGTAGGATGTCATGCTAGCTTTTGTCATTGTTGTAGGTACACCACCAACCACTTCCACTCATTAAGGAATGAAATTAATTTCATTCAATTCCTTGTCACCCGTCTCATACCCCAATCACAAGCTCATCACCACAATGAGCCACCATCTTCATCATTCTCACTCTTCAATTAATCACTCCCACGTGATTATTTTGCTTTAATAAACGCTTCCTACCTTTTGAGTATCACATTCTCATGAAGTCAAGAATCATCTACTAGTCTTATCTATAACTCATGAATCTTCTAGGATTTATGTATTTTTAGACTCATGTTCACCTATGGTTTCTTAGATGCTTTAATATGTTGTGTTTTAGTTATGAGTATCTCATGCTTGTATCATCATATATATTGTCCTTGTGACTATATATGATTTCTTAATGAATTTAAATGAACTTTATTTACAAGTTTCTAAATGTGTAGATTATAATGATGAGATATTTGTCTTGCTATGTTGGTTTGTACTTGTGTCTCTAACTTTGTTTTGTAGCAAACTAATTATCGTAAGATCGATCTCTTGGTGCCCCGAACAAGGGAGAGCATACATCAAGGGGGAGTCTTTAATCGTCAATTTCTTTCTCTTTACTACAAATCGACGATCAACCTTTTTGGATTTGACAAAAAGAGGGAGAAATAGAATTTAACTCATTAATAAGTTATAAACTTACAATTTTATACTAAATGAGTTTATGTTTTGTCATCATCAAAAAGGGGGAGATTGTTAATACAAATAATGTCTAAAAACGTTATTTATATTTTTCGACCTCTCGATGTTTTGATAATGACAAAATGTGAAAACGTTTACGATAAAATTAAACGTTTATAAATTACTAATCGTAAAATTCCATTTCTAAGATTAATCACTTAAGGTATGGATAAACAAATCATTAAACATGATTAGTGATCAAGAAAATAATGTTTCTTTCCTAAACCTTACATTTTTACAAAAATGTTTTTATAAAAATATAAAAACAAAATATTTATTCATTAAAAGAAATGTTTTATTAAAAACATAAAATTTGAAATTCAAATTTTCCCCCCAAAATGGAAGGTTCTAAATCAGATACAACCTTCACCACAAAAGGACAAAAAAGGGAGCGTAGTCTACGGCGACCCCCTTATAGGCCTGGCGGCCCCCTTATATATATGGGACCGCCGTCAGCAACGGCTACTTTTTGTGTCCCTATAAATACTGGTCCATCCCATCTGAAAAACAGAACCTCTTGCCACAAATTTTTTCAGATATGTTTTCCTCTCTTCTTTCTTTCTTTCTAAAACACATATCTTGATCACTAACACACCTTCATTTTGTTTCAAGTGATTAATTCTTTCTTCCTCCCTTCTTCCTCTAATCAAGTGCAAGAGAAGAACAATCGTATTCTTCTACTTAGGATTATGGTATCCTAAGGGGACCGGCATAGAAACCGTAGTATATGCCGACTCTGATCATGCGGGAGATTATGTGGACCGAAAGAGCACTAGCGGTATTTGTACATTCGTGAGATGTTGTTTGACATCTTGGTTCTCGAAGAAACAAACCGCTCTTGCTATATCCACTACCGAAGCCGAATACGTAAGCGCCAAAAAGGCATGTCAACAAGCACTATGGATGAAACAAGCTCTCATCGACTACGACGTACGACTCGACGACGTTCCCATCATGTGTGACAATAAAGGCGCGATTGACCTTAGCAAAAACCCGATGTAACACTCTCGTACCAAACACATCGAAATTCGTCACCAGTTCCTCCGTGATAATGTCCAAAAAGGACATATATCTATCGAAAAAGTACCATCCGTCTACAACATTACCGACATTCTCACTAAACCCCTTAAACGTGAATCGTTCTACTATCTACGTCTTGGTTTAGGAATGATGGAACACATTCCATAAATCATATTATTACGCTTCTCTTTTTTCTGTCTCAATTCTAGTCCGTGTTCCATTCCGTGTCGTGACAACGTAAATACTTCATCCGAAGTACTTTAAATATATTTAAATTGCGAAATGCAAGTTAAATTATCACTCCTCCTAGTCAAATTTCTCTCAAAACAAAAATCAAATTTCATTACCTTCGGGTGGCCCCTTTATAAGCGGCCCCCTTAAATATAAGGGACCGCCAGGGAATTATGGGACCGCCGGTAGAAAAACCCAAATAATACCACCTGAACTCAAAATTTTCTAAAACAAAAAAACAAACACCCCCTTATCTGCAGGTGCGACGAACACACACACAAAACCACCAAAAACTCAAAATCTACCCTTAAAACACTAATTGAAGATCAAATCAACAACAATAATCATTCCTAATATCTCTAAGATCATCAATTGTAAGTCATTTCAACCATTTCTTTCATTTTGAGTCTAGGGTTCATGATGAACACCAAAAATTATTAAAATTGGGTATTTTTCATTTTTTGATTTTCAAATTTGTTCAATTAAAACCACTAGGATACAATGTTATAACTAAAAATGCTTCCGTAGATATAGGATTTGCATACATTGATAGGGTTTTGTCAAAAAAATTATTCATTTTAACCAAAAACCCCCCAATTTTTCATTTTACAAAATCACACATGTTAGAAACACAATAAAAATGTTTGTTATTGCAGTGTTAATACCACCCAAAAAACGTTTCAAACACATGCATAATGATCTCATCAACAAATTTCGAGATACATAATTCATATGTATTTTTTTGACTTGTTTGGTTGAGCAAAATCAAACTAAGGAGCATTTGGATTAACTCTTAGGATTTTATATTAGGTCGAGTTAATCGCTTAGTGCCACATTTTGTTGCCTATAGCACACACTTTACTGGCTCATCTTTGCTAACATCTTTTAAACCATGTAGATTTATAAAACTCTTCTAATAGGTGAAACATGCCTATCAAATATGCCGAGGATTATAAAAGAACACGGTCATAATCCCAGTAGAATTTCACCTGAATATACCATAAACCATCCCCTTAAAACAAATATTTAAAAACCTTTAAAATGACTTATTCATGAGGGTCGGGTGGTTTATGATGATTTCACAAATCTAAATTATGTTCGGTCTTTGTTTGGTCTAATCGACTTTGAGTGTCTCATTGGCATCAATGAACAAATTTATCCTCGTTTTATTCTTGAGTTCTATAGTCAATTTCGTCTCTCCTATAATCATGATGGGGAAATTTTTGCTAAATTCATGTTCCAAGATCAATACTACTCTTTTTCTCTTGAAGAGTTCGCTGAAATTCTAGGGGTACCATGCGAAGGCGCATGTGTGTTCACCGACAAATGGGTACTCTAATGAATTAAGCGAAAATGGGTCTTCTTCCCGGAGATGGTCCATACCAAACATTTCTTCCATCTCTGGATGATATCATTACTCTTGTCTGTGTCGACCATGAAGGTCCTGTCACTCATGTTCGTCACAAAAAGGAAATTGATGTTATTGAATATTAAGTTCTTACTCGTAAAATTGACCCAACTTTCAAAGACATTGAAACCATTCTTCGAGAAAATGTTTTTGGGCTGGGGGGAAATAGGGATCATGTGCCGACTTGTCTATGCCTCAGATTTTACTACACTTACTGCATTGCCAATTCTCTGAACTTCAATCTAGCCTACTTTATGGCTAAGAGAATGGAATGGGTATCTAGACAATCAAACCTCGTTCTTCTTTATGGTATGTTCTTGACCAAAATTCTCACCCATATCCTCAATGAAAATCCTGAATTACAAAATCCTTCCTATGTCTTGTATGATCGTGTCATGGAACCTCTTTCCTCTTCCCAAGAGCGAAAGCCTAGAAGGGACCGTGGCACGAGAAAAGGTCGTACCTCTACTTCTTCAACTCCCTCCTTCAGTGAACAACTTCATTCGCTTTCCCACAAATGATGATGAAGATGTTGATCACAATGAAGGTACCTCGCATGCAAGTACTTCGTCCCTCCCCCGTTAGTTATGTCAACTCCCTTACCAATCAAGTTCCTCTAGTCTTTCAAAATCCACCTAATATTGATCCTCATCTTGAACCATTCTATACCCGCCAAACCAAAATCATCAACCATCAAGTCCAAATACAATATGAGCATCGTGGTGGAGTAAGGTCAATCAGAAAAAGTCTTCAAAGGATGTGGAGAAACTTGAAGAAGTAAGATATGAGGAAATCTCTTTAAGACATTATTATCTATATTATTTACTGATCTATTATGATTATGTGTCTTGACTTATACTACTTGTTAGTAACTTAGTACTTAGTATGGGCAACCTAGCTTGCCATGGATGATCTTTCAATTTTATCATCCTAAACTAATGTTTGCATGCACCTTGATACATTTTAGTTATGCTTAATATATTATACATGTTTATGAACATGTCAATTTGTATGTCTTTTGAATTAATACATTGTACTACATGTTTGATTGCTATGGCTTAAATGATTTGGCTTGATTAATAATATGATTTTTTTAGAAATATGTTAAATCCATCTAAGATTTTTAGAAATTTTCTGGAAAAAAAAATTTAAGTCCCCAGAAAAAACGGCCCCCTTAAACACTGGGCGGTCCCCTTATATATAAGGGACCGCCAGTCCTTTAAGGGACCGCCAACAGAAGGTCACGGATTCTCCACTGTGACCTCCTGATTTTCTGTGTAGTTGACCACTATCTCATCTAGGCCTAGCTTATTTTCTGCTTTTTGCTAAACATACTTGGAAAATCAAAAATTTCTAACCTCATGCCTTTACTACTTCAATCTATCTCTTCCAACCTTAAATTAATAAACATAAATCCTTCATCACTTCATTCATCCCATTCATCCTCACTCTAAACCATTACATCCACCAATGCCCACTTCATCCAATTCCTTCCCAGAAAATCAAACTCACCATAACCCTCCCTAGACAATTATTTGTCAATATTTCTAGTGATGAAGAATGACAACTACACAAAACCCTCTACCTATTACCACTTCTGTCTATCCAATCTCCAAAATGGGCACCATCAAAAACCACATCTACAAAAGAAACCACCCAATTCATATGAAAACACTTCATATTCCTCCTTTTTCAATCAAAGCTACAATATCACTAAACCCCTTCAAATGAACCAACCTCTCTCAAACGTCAAAATCCTTTTCTACAAAACCTAAGGATGTCCCCTCCAAGACCTCTAATCCTCAACACCCCCCCCCCTATCCAAACCATCTCCCTATGGATATCACCCTCTCATTAATCACCAATCACAACCTCTTAAAATCCATCAATCCACCATACCTCAACCTCCTATCATGGGACTCCACTTTAAACAACTATCATGACTAATATCAAGATCAATTGTGTTTGTTGTTTCCACAACCGTAACCTCTACTTGAACCTTCGAGATGAAATGAACATTATGTTTGCTCATCTTGAATACCTTATAACAACCGCCCTCACAACTCACTTTCCACCTCCACCTTAAATTTCTCTCTTCTAAAAGACCTAATAATGGAAAACCTAAAACCATTTTGTCTCAAAATCATGCCTATGAATCTTCTAGGATAAATGTTTTAGCTTATGCTCACCCATGCTCTAATTATCTTATGTTAGGTTATGTTTGTGTTGTGATGTAATTTTATGATTATGTATGCTTGTATTCTCATATATTGTCCTTGTGACTATATATGGTTTATTTATGCACTTGAATGAACTTTAGTTATGCTTCTAAATGTGTGGATTGAATCCTTAAGATATTTGTGATGCTATGGTTGTTTGCTCTTGTACCTCTAATCTTGTTTTGTAGCAAACAAATTATCGTAAGATCTATTCTTTGGTGCCCCGAACAAGGGGGAGCTTACATCAAGGGGGAGTCTTTAATCATCCACTTCTTTCTCTCTACTCAACTCGATGATCAACCTTTTTAGATTCGACAAAAAGGGGGAGAAATATAATTAAACTCATTAATAATTTATAAACCTTTAAATTTTATACTAAATGAGTTTATATTTTGTCATCATCAAAAAGGGGGAGATTGTTAATACAAATAATGTCCAAAAACGTTATTTATATTTTTCGATGACCTCTCAATGTTTGATAATAACAAAATGAAAACCTATTACGATAAAAAATAACGATTATAAATTACTAATCAGAAAAATTCCTATTATATGATTAATCACTTAAGGTATGGATAAACAAATCATTAAACATGATTAGTGATCAAGAAAATAATTTTTTCTTAAATTTTATACTTCCACAAAAATGTTTTTATAAAAATATAAAAACAAATTATTTATTAATTAAAAGAAATGTTTTATATTAAAAAAAATAAAATTTGAAATTTCAAATTTTCCCCCCCCAAAATGGAAGGTCCATAACTCGATCAACAGTACCTTCACCACAAAAGACAAAAAGGGAGCGAGTCTAGTGGCGCCCCCTTAAGTTGCGGCGGCCCCCTTATATATAAGGGGCCGCCGGGACCGCCACCAGCAATGGCTACTTTTTTGTCCCCTATAAATATTGGGCCACCCATTTCAAAATCAGACTTCCTCTTGCCAAAAATTCTATCAGATCTAGTTTTCTCTCTTCTTCCTTTCTTTCTAAAACACATATCTTGATCACTAACATACCTTGATTTTGTTTCAAAGTGATTGATTCTTGTCTATTCCCCCTTCTTCACCTTCTATTTTTTTCACCTTTTTTAAAAAAACAAATGTGCAAGATGAAGAACAATCGTAATTCTTCTACATACGAATTGTTATCAAGTGATCTTTCTCTCTTCTCTTCTTCAAGATCACAAACATTCATTAGATTTATTTTGTGTTGTTGTATTAATTGGATCAAGTGTAGATCCAAGTGTGTAGATTGTAATAATGGGTGTAATTTTGGATTGTGTAGTCAATCCAAGAGTGTAATCTTGTGATGTCTGAAGACTTAGTGAATTCTTAGATTGGTTCAAAGCTAAAATAGACTCGACATCTGCTTAGTGTCAGAAAAGAAAGTAAGCAACGTGTAAACGGTTTTCTCCGCCTAAAGGGAGCTTGTTGACATAGTGAAATCTCGAGTGGAGTGCTCGGGGAGTGGAGTAGGAACGAAGAGGTGCTTCGTTGCCGAACTACTATAAATCTCGGTATCTTGGTTTGATTGTTTCTTTCTTTATCTTTTTACTTATTACTTGCATTATTAGATAGTTTAGTTGTGATTCATATTATTGGTTGATTGACATACATCTCGAATCAAACTATTTCATAAGCAAACTTTTAAAACGCTAATTAACCGGTAAAACTATTCACCCCCTCCCCCTTCTAGTTTCTACAAGACTAACATGTGCATTAAACTAGCGCCTGCACCTTACCAGTGTCTGTACTAATGTAGCACCTTTAATTGATGCTTTTAATATATACAACACTTTGGTCAATGTCCCCGTGCTACATTTTCCATCTGGTGTAACAACTAAAATTTGTTTCATCACTCCGAGGTAGAGGTTGTACCACCACTCTGAAGGAAGTTAAGAGCTAACAAGAGAGTTTGCTCCTACCAAAGATTACACCCTCACTTTAGGGTAAATATGGTACCATCGCTCCGAAGGAGGTTATGAGCTGACCAGAGAGTGCTCCTACCAAATATTGCACCCTCACTCCAGGGTAGATGTGGTATCACCACTCCGAAGGAGGCTATGAGCTGACCAGAGATTCTGCTCCTACCAAAGATTGCACCCTCACTCTAAGGTAAATATGGTGTCACCACTCTAGAGGAGGTTATGAGCTGACTAGAGAGACTACTCCTACTAAAGATTGCACCCTCACTCTAGGGTAGATATGGTGTCACCGCTCTGGAGGAGGTTATAAGCTGACTAGAGAGTCTGCTCCTACCAAAGATTGCACCCTCACTCCTGGGTAGATATGGTGTCACCGCTTCGGAGGAGGTTATGAGATGACTACAGAGTCTGCTCCTACCAAAGATTGCACCCTCACTCCAGGGTCAACCATTTATAAAGATCATTACAAACGCCCAAACTAAGTTGAGGTGGTTCATCCTTAAGATGTGAGAGGCATCACTCCACAGAGCTGTCCTTTCGTGCAGTATTAAACCACATATTTTTATTATTGTCAGGCTGGGAATGCAAACCCTCCACATTCCTTGCCCGTTTGTGATGCATCATGGACTTTAGTCCTTTGAGTTGCTTAAATTTCCAACTCAGGAATGTAGTTATGATGTATGTGAATTCCGCTACCGATGTAGCTAGTCATCTGGTAGCCTATACGCACGAAAGGACAGGTAGGTTTTCCTGGCCTTCTACTGCGAAATCAATTAGCAAATGTTACTCAGCTTGACCACCAATGGTACCAAGTTCACTATTGGGAACACATTGGTAAGAGTTACCCTTTTCGTACGGAGGTAGCGAGCCATCCTACGTTATTTGATTGCTCCATGATAACAAGTTCATCCACACGAAAGCAATGGTTTTCCAGAGGCTTTGCTTCCCCCTATCATTTAAGAAAAAAGACACTAGTCCTTAGCCATGTCATAGTTAGACATCCCAATTTGGAAGAGAAGCAAATAGCCTCTATCTCCTCTTTCGAAGGGCTCCGGTGCCTCTAGTGGTGGAAGGGCTACTCCAAAGAAGGAAGCGTGTAGCTCTCGTTTATTCCATCAGAAGGATGGATCCGCTCGTATTGTACTTGATGAGCGTATAACCTAGCAAGCTCATGAGGTTAGGGCTATTGGTTGTGACTCAAAACTACCTATGGGGGAAAACTACGGGGGTGAGGGTTGGAGTCTATCAGAGAGTAACGTCGTATAACTTCTTTGGAACTGATATGTGCAATTACCTAGTATAGCAAACCTCTGACCTAGCTATACACAAGGTATACACCTTCGATTGGAACACTAGTAGAGCTACAGATCGAGTGAACAAACCTCTGACCGAGCCCTAGCAAAGCAAACCTCCGATCAAGCACTAGTGAGGCAAACCTACAATGGAGCACTAGCTAGACAAACTCCAATAGAGCACTAGCTAGACAAACTCCGATCAAGCGCTAGTGAGGTAAATCTTCGATAGAGCACTAGCTGGACAGACTCTGATGGAGCACGAGCTAGACAAACTCCGATCAAGTACTAGTGAGGTCAATCTGCGATGGAGCATTATCTAGATAGACTCCGATGGAGCACTCGCTCGTATTGTTCAAGTATATACAACTGATGTGTGAGATGGAACGAGTGTGTACCAGATGAGTGGTTACCTACCCATGAATGACATGGGCACTAGCCTTTGACATGATCTTATACTCACAAGGCTTGACCTCCTACGAACCGGCCTCACCGACCGAGTCTTAGATTTGCTCCTTCTCTCAGAGCGCTCTAACCTGCGAGATTTAGAAGTGTCTCTCTTATTTGACATACTCCTTTGGTACTTCAATAGGGATATTGACTTGCTTAAGCTCCTCCTAATTTCTAAGGATCTGTTAGAGGAGCTCCTTCCAGCTTTCCTTAGTGGTTACCTACCTTAGGAACTCCTGAATATCTATTTTAGAATCTCCATGGAAATTTTTTCTAAGAGTTCCTTTTACCCTACCCTGTTGATCAATTTCTTTGATCATAGTTCGTAACGCATTTTGGTGTTTTCCTTCACATTAGCCGGAGGAGGCACTTCCTGAACAAGTCTAAAGGGACCAGCAACTCCTTCTAGAGGTGTTACAATGTCTCCTTACTCTTCGTTGCTCAAGTTGTTTCCTTACCTCCGGATGAGACTCCATCATACTATCAACCGTTGCTCAAAGCAAGTAGATTGGTATAAGGGTCCCATAGATGGCGCCAATGTTTAAGTAATGCTTCAGAAGTTGAAACATCTCCTTCGTCCTAGAGCTGAGTGAGTAAGTCCTCATGAATGTAATTCAGCTGTTGGTCCTTTGGATATTAGAGCATCTCCTTCGGCCCTAAGCTGAAATAAGACAACACGCCGTTAGCTCGCCCCGGGGTTTTAATCCAAGACCAAGCTCCGGTGTGAGGATAAGTATACGTTTGGTATGAGTTCTAGTAAGAGAAACTAGAGAGAGAGTAAGGGGAAGTATGTGTGTGTAACCTGCCTTGTTCATGTGTATGAATAGTTCATTATATACTACTTGGGCTTAGCTCCAAGACAAGAGCATTGTGGGAGCTAAGTTGTCTTCTAAAGGCAGCACGTCAGTCGCTGACATGTGTCAGACTTGGTCTTCGGGGTCAAAGTTGTCTCCATGCTCCGAGTACTGGTTGTGGACCAGACGTTTGTGCCATTCGTACATCGTACGTCAGATTTCACTATACTAACTCCAATGGAGACAATACTCTACCTCTTGCATAGGTATTGCTCTTTGCCTCCTGAGGAGACTGACTGCTCCTTACCTCCTGAGGGGACTAGCTACTCCTTACCTCCTGAGAAGACTGGCTGCTCCTTACCTCCTGAGGGGACTAGCTACTCCTTACCTCCTGAGGAGACTGACTGCTCCTTACCTCCTGAGGGGACTAGCTACTCCTTACCTCCTGAGAAGACTAGCTACTCCTTACCTCCTGGGAAGACTGGATGCTCCTTACCTCCTGAGGGGACTAGCTACTCCTTACCTCCTGAGGAGACACTACTCCTTAGTTATTGCCTCTAGACCTGAGGTGGCATTCGTCACCCAAGTTATTTCACTGGACCGTTCCAACATGGAGTGGTTTTGTCTTAGGAATATTAGGAGTTAATAGTGATTGTCTTCCCCAAAGTATCCGGAGGAGACCATAAAGTCCCTTAAGTCACATTCTTTTATAAATATGATACATTAATCTTTCTAAAACCATTTACATAATGTTAATAACTTATACATTTGACTTTAGGTTTAACTATCGGGTTGACTAACCAATCACATAACGCATTCAACTTATAAGTCACAGTCAAACCTACCCAATGGCCTTTTCGTAATTAAATACTTAAAAATAGGTTTAGGGGTGTTACACAACTTTTGGCCTGTATTCTTGCTTGTTATTTCTTTTCCCATTCATATTCCATTCATATCTATTATCATGTCTCTCAACTCACTGTTGTTCATTCTTCCAACATAGCCTTATCTTTTTGCCCCTGATTTCTTACTGGAACAAAGTTATCAGCTATAGCCTTCTTCTTCTCTGTCTCCTCTTGTATTTTAACCAATTCTTCCTTAGTTTTTGGCCCGGCTTTACACATAGTAAAGTTGTGACCAAAAACATTGCAGTGATTACATTTTGTAGGTTTCCATGAGTACTCTACTTTGACCTTTTTAGATCTTACAATAACACTTGTATAATCCTTATACAGAACTTTCACACATTCTTTAAATTCTTTAGAGGCACTAATTTCAACTAGAACCCTAGCATAACCAATCCTTCCCTTGCCATATTGACACATTTGTGCAGTCATGTCATCCATTATAAGTGGCTTTCCAAGTGAGCTAGCAAATTCCTTTAACTGTCCATGCTTCCAAAGAAAGGAATATCAAACAGCTTGATCCATAATGACACTGTCTCAGGTTCTGTCTCCTTAAAGCTTACATAAGGGTTCCATTTTTGCACTAATAAAGGTTCTACCACCCACCATCCATGGACTATTGTTAAGAACAAAGTTCATACCATTTTCATGTTTGAACTTGAAGCAATAAACATCATTATTGGTAGCAAACATTTCCCCGATCCATATCTTCCCTACATTCTCATTAAATTGTACCTTAACTGAATAAAGTTCATTTTCATTCCCACAAAGTATCCACATAAAGTGAGGTTCCATTTAGCACTACAAGTATTCACAAGTTCCTCATAAAAAATTACCACATCAGACCTATTTTCACAATATAACTTAATTTTTTTAACAAGTTAAATGTTTTTGAAACCAATCATTTTAGCATATGTCACTTTTACTTTATCACTTAGATTGCTTATTTATTGAGTTTCCTAATTAGTAACTTAGTTGTAGTTGTAATTATAAATTGTAAGACAACTCCTGAATGCTCAAAGTTCTTAACATAGAGAGTTAAAAAAAGAGCATTATGTCAAAATAGATGATACTGCTGCCCGTGAAACGAACATTAAAAAGAAGCTTTTCACCAAACACAACCTTAAACAACATTGAATAGTTACTTTAACTTTTCACTTTTTCCCTCGTAGGGGGTGTTTGGCTAAGCTTATATGATGGGCTTATGAGCTTATTAGCTTATATATGTTAAATAAGCCAAAACTAAGTGTTTGACTAAGCTTATATGACTGGGCTTATGAGCTTATATAAGGGGGTTTTGGTAAGCCCAAACTTTGTGGCTTATATAAAGAGGGGTGGGCTTATATAGAATATATTATAAAAAGACTTTTATACCCTTATTTAATAATTACGCCCATTTTATTTTTATGTACTTTTTTTATCATTTTAACTTATTAATTATATAAGCTAAACCAAACACTTAGCAAGAGCTTATGAGCTCATGGTATATAAGCCATAAGCGGCTTTTATAACATAAGCATAAGGGTTTTTAACTTAAAATAGATACGTACCTTTTCAAATGTACCCATATGGTACGTGTACTAAATTTATTATCCATATGGTACCTAAACTTTACATTTCATGTCAATATGGTACGTATACCGACTTTTCCACCGGTTTAACAGTCTAAACGCTTACGTGGCATACAACTAATCAAATAGAACCATTGTATAGTACATGTCATCCCACCCTTCTTTATATATCCCCATTATCCCTTATTTTTTAACACTAACTTTTTCCCTAAATAAAAACCCTAATTCCTAAATCAATTAAAAGATATCTTCATCATCTTCTACATCAAATTGGATCCGACCTATTCCTACCCATTGCTTTTGTGATCTCCCCGTTGTTGAAAGAACCTCACGAACTCCTGCAAACCCAACTAGGCATTTTCTGTGCTGTCCTAAACATAGTGTAAGCCAAGCATTAATCTTTTGTCATTTTCATTGTTTTCTTTCTAATTTTGTTTACAATTATGTCACATTTAGGAATCAGGCAGCCAATGCAGATTCTACTACTTTCTTGATCCTGAGATCCGTTATGGTTACTATAGAACTGAGATACACAGCCTTTATATTCAACTCCAACAAGCAAAAAGAGAAATGCAAGTTCAAGAGTACACCTATAGGTCAAGAATTCATGATTTAGAGTTGAAACTAAATGAGAGAACAGTGACTGGTGATTGCTACAAGAAAGCAGTTGTTGTGTTTATTGTGGTGGTGTTTGTTATGTACTTCCTAATCAACTGAATGTTGTCGCAGTTTTAGGGATGTAATTTCTAGGTTTAAGCTTGTTTGGGATGTAATGGTGTTAGGGATGTATTTTCTGTTTAAGCTTGTTATGTAATGGTGTAAGAATGTAATCAATGTGACTTATGTAATGGTTTTATGTAATCTAATGAAGGTATTTTATGTAATTGTTTGTGTCCTTATTACTGCAAGTCAATTGGGTAAAAACTGAATAGTCAATTGGGTTAAAAGCTGAAATAAACAATTATAAACAGATAAGTCAAACATTAACAAAAGATACATAACATTTGGGGTCCAGCCACATGCTGCTACATTGTTTAATGGTACCCATTATTTGAAGACAGCCTACTTGGAAAGATAAATAAACGTAGTTTAAATCCCACGCATAGTGTTCACAAAAGACAGTGTTTAAAGATGACTTTTTCAGTCTACAACATAAGTGATGTGTCTGCCCTTTTTTTCCAAGGACCATTAGGTCCTCTTTCATTTTTTTTTTTTGTTTTTTTTTTTTTTTTTTTTTTTTTAAACAATTATAAACAGATAAGTCAAACATTAACAAAAGATACATAACATTTGGGGTCCAGCCACATGCTGCTACATTGTTTAATGGTACCCATTATTTGAAGACAGCCTACTTGGAAAGATAAATAAACGTAGTTTAAATCCCACTGCATAGTGTTTCACAAAAGACATTGTTTAAAGGATGACTTTTCAGTCTAAAACATCAAGTGATGTGTCTGCTTTTTTTACAGGACCAATAGGGTCCTCTTTCTTCCTCATTTGATTTTCTATCCTCTAAAATGGTCCTCTCCGTACCTTTTAAGCAAATGTACATCCTTTTGAACTGAGTTTTCCCATCATCCATAGTATCAACATCTAACTGAACTGATGAACCAAGGTTGGTTGACAAGATCTCATCTTTGTAATCCCATAACTTTGCATAATGGTTTATCAAACCTCATTCAAGATCATAAGCTGCCATCTACTTTTCCCTTTTACGCTGATTAACACTTACATTAATCAAAAACTTTTCTCTAACATTTGCAACCATCACCTGCCTATAACTAATCTTAGGATTTTTTAACACTTCGGCTGCAAACTGCTTTGCTATCTACTTGTAAGTAACTAATGACCCCAAATTTAAATTTCTAGAGCATGTGTGAGTAGGAACCAAGGTTTTAATTTGGAAACTTGCCTCACTTTGCATCCATCCTGCCTATACTCTAAATGAACAACCTTTCTGTGCAGCATCAACATTAGGTGTGGCAATAGGTGACTTAGGTGTCTTAGGTGACTGAGATTTCTTAGATGTACTTTTCTTAGACTTAGGTTTCTTAGGTGACACGGAATTTCTTTAGATTCTCTTCTTAGACTTAGTGTCTGGTGACTGTGACTTACAATAGATGTGTCTCTTAACTTAATAGGTGTACCTATGTCCTCAACAACCTTTTGTTTTCCTTTCTGGCTAGAACACCTACATTCTTTTACATTTTTTCCACATATAACTGAAATATTCTTATAATCATTTATTCTATACCATAACGGGTATCCATTAGCAACCCTATAATTGATTAAACAATCCTTTAGCTGATATGGGTGCTTAAATTTCATGCCTAGCAATGGTGCCATCTCATTCCATGGCAAACTGGGATTATGAATAGGATAGGAAAACCCTTCTTTAACCTTAAATCTGTCATCCACATAACTATCATCAACATTCCTTGAACTACTAGATTGTGTATCTACCTTAGCCCCAAAATCTTTATAACTTATGAACTTACCATCTACTAACTTGTTTAGAAAAGTATCATTAAGTCTTATGTTTGGAATTTCTACATCTTCTTCACCTACGGATCATAAACCACATATAAATACAACTCATTCTAGTTCATCATCCTAATTCTCATCAACTACCTCTATTTCTAATCGCCATCTCCATAACATCATAACCATGATGTTCAACATAAAGTTCTACTTTGCAACCATTATCATAAGCTAATTTTACAAAATTAGCTAACTCATAATCATTCCTTAATGGTTTCAAATGTTTACCAATATCTACTTTAGGGGCACAAAAAAACATATCGTGAACTGGAAACAGACAACATTCCTTGACTATCTTCATCAATCTTTCATAGTTGCAATTTCCTAAATTGACATTTTTAACAACGTCAACATCACCGTATTCATATGACAATGGATTGTAAGCAAAGGTGCCTTCGTGATGAATTGTGATGCATATATTCTTCATGATTAGGGTTTAATTAGGTTTAATTTGGATGTTTCATCAGTTAGGGCTTAGGATTGATTTAATTAGGTTTAATTTGGATGTTTCATCAATTATGGTTTAGGATTGATTTAGGGAAAATAAACGTTATGACTGTGTGCAGAAATGATATAAAACAGATGGGAAATACACGTCATTATAAATTTCACTTAATTAAAAAAAAATTACATGTCAGATTTTACCAAAATCGTAGCCGGTTTTACCAGTAACCAGTAATAATGTGACCATATTGACACGAAATGTAAAGTTTAGGTACCATATATATAAGGTGAGTTATTTTGCATACTAGTTTCTCCTTACATACTAAGAGACTAATCTAGACCATCCATTTCATTAGATAAAAAGACAAGATTTATGATTAAAAAAACATGGAGGGACCAAAAGTGTAAATTTACTAAAACTCACACTAACCACTCCCTCATTATTTGTAAAGTTGGCAAATCTTGCCCAAATTGCAATTAAATGACTTTTTTGAATTTTTGTACGTTTTTTACGTGTTTACATTTTTTAAGTATTTTTACGTTTTTGTACGTTTTCGTCCGCTTTTGCACGTTTTCGCGCGCTTTCGCACGTTTTTCGTCTATTTTCGCGCGTTTTCGTCCGTTTTTAGATGTCCTCGTACGGTTTATTATGTTTTCGCACGTTTTCGTCCGTTTTCGCATGTTTTTGTCTGTCTTCACATTTTTTCTTTTGTTTCTTCCGCTTTCGCACATTTTCTTACGTTTTCGGACGCTTTCGCCAGCATTCACGCATTTTCGTTGGGTTTCGCTCGTTTACGTCTGCTTTCACGTGTTTATGCCGGCTTTCGCGCGTTCCGCCGGCTTTCGCGCATTCCGCCAACTTTCACGCCTTTTCCCGCTTTCGCGCGCTTTCTCGTTTTCTTGTGCTTTCATACGTTTTCGTACGTTTTCACAAGTATTACTATTAGAGAATCATTATTAGTGTATTTTACTGATTAATTTTTATACATTTTGATACTGTGAAGATTGTTGTGATAATATAAGAGATTAGAGTTAGGTTCAACCGAACACAAGAGATATTCTACTTATGAGTAATATCACAAGTGATAATGCAATATAATGTAACACTAATTACGGTATTCAACGTATAAGTAATATCACAAGTGATAAAGTAACAAAAGGACCAAAAGTATACATAATTCATGTCCCTTAACCTTTAAACCCTATACCAAGAACCCTAAACCCTAACCACTAGGTTTAATATCACAAGTGATATATACATAAACTTTAAAGTATATACCAAAAACATTAAACCTTAACCATTAAACCCTATACCCAAAACCCTAATCCCTAACCACTAGGTATAATATCATAAATAATATTTACATAAACTTTAAAATCTACACCAAAAACTTTAAACCTCTAACCAATAAACCCTATACCAAAAACCCTAAACCCTTAAACCCCCAAACCCCCCAACCACTAAGTATAATATCACAAGTAATGTATACATAAACTTTAAAACCTATACCAAAAACCCAAAACCCCTAACCACTAAACCATATACCAAAAACCCTAAACCCATAACCACTAGACCTTATACCAAAAATCCCCAAACCCTAACCACTATGTATAATATCTGACGAGGTGTCATTTTATACACTTTTTTGAGGTCGTTTAACCCCCTAAATCATGCATTTATGCCCAAAATGGGTACTTAATCGTTCCTTTTTAGGTATTCGGCATTTAAAAGTGCTTAAATGAAAAAAATCCTTGAATTCGGTTAGGATACATTTTCAAAACTTTTCTAAAGGCTATTTAAGGACAAATAGGATTCAAGTGGGGGGATATTTGATAACATCAAATAGCATCACTTTTTAATATAATTTATCCCATCTGTTTTGCCCACTTTTGTATAATTATTGCATAAATGCGTACTTAATTGCTTTAAAGTTTATAAATGCAGTCATTCAAGAGTGTTTTGTGAACACAAGCTAAAAGGCGCACAATTTGGAGCTAAAACAAAGATATTTGAAGATTGTTGATTTCTGACCAATACGCGGTATCCAACTAAGAAGATACGGCGTATCAGCGCCTGGACTTCACAAGAAAACGCGTTTGACCAATTCCTAATACGGCGTATCTCTTTTGCTACCATACGTCGTATCCATCAAGATAACTATTCGAAGATACAGTAAATAAAGTAAATTAGGAATATATCACTGATTGATTGAGAACGTAGCGCGCACTCTAAGGAATCTAGCCCTATACGTCGTATTGGTCTAGCCCGATATGGCGTATCGAGTCTTTTTCAGAAACTATAAATAGAAAACTCAAAAATGAGTTTTCAGTGTGCAATATCATATTCTTTATACCATACTTATTGAAGACGAATTTTAGAAGAGAAGAACAGCCATCAAGGTCAAGCATTGATCACGAATCCATAGAAGACATCGTGTAATTTTTACTCTCTTAATCGTTCGATTCTAATTGTTTGATTACGCTTGTATAATTACAATGGTTGTGGGCTAATACCCTCAGGTATTAGCCATCTTAATGAAAGTTCAATGTTTGGTTTGTTTTAAAATCAATTTCTTAATTAACCGTTGATTGTTTAATTATGTTTATCACCTCATACTTGTTTATGTGTTTGAATATGCGACCTATCATTCAACTGGGTCTAGTGATACCTAAAAAGTAATCTAGATACTGGGATAGCTCTCCTTATTGTGTTTTATATTACCGGACTAATGGGATCACAAATAACGTTCTGTCTTTGTCTTTAAATTATGAGCTTAGTTGGACCAGTAGGTGACCCATTTATGTTTCAGCAATCATGCTCTTAATTAACTGATAAAGATTTGAATAGTGGACCACCAGTATATAAAACACCGTCAAGCAATAAGTAGGTAAAGTCACGATAGGCTAGGGTTTTAATAGGATCACCACTGCTTTGATTCCCTAATATAGGTTATAATTAAATTAAAGGACGCTTTATGCGGATGCGTTAATTGTGACAGGATTAATCGTGTCTAGGTCTTAGGATGATGTCCCGCCTAAGTCTTAAGAATGATATACCGCTTCGAGATAAGTAAATCATTGCACTAAAACAAACAAACCAACATTGAACTGGATTTAATATGGCTAATACAGTTTTCTATCATTTGGCTTGTACAGCTTTCCTATCTTTAGATTTTCTTCTTTCGTGTTTATTGTGTATTGAATTGATATTTGTTACCACCAAACCTGTGCCAGTCTCTTAGGGTGAAAAACCCCCATATCATTAGCAACGTACATAGCATAGGTTTAACCTATAATTAGAATTAACATAGACCAATTAGAACTAATTAAAATACTGATAGAATATAGGATTAGTGTTTTACTCTTAGTGATCGACACCCTACTTACCAACGAAGCTACATCTTGACCGGGTACACTGCCCGTTAAAGTGTTGTTTTTAGCTATAGTTGGCATAAAATATATAGTTAAACTTGATACATAAAATATATAGTAAAACTTAATACATAAAATACCTACGCACAGCGACACATCAGGTTTTTAGCGCCGCTGCCGGAGAGTGAAGTTGTTTAGTTCTTATTTGTTAGTATGTTAATGTAGCTTAGATTAATTTGCATATTTGTATGTTTGTTTTGTGTGTTTGATTTCTGCATTGTATATTTTTACATATTGTGTGCTTGTGTGTTCTTGCATAGTTACAGTTCTACTGTAACTTTTTGAGTCGAATACTCAATACGACGTATTCAATTGATTGGATACGGCGTGTAATTTTTTTCCAAACCAATACAGCGTATTCGACTCTATCATCAATACGGCGTATTCAGTTTACTGAATACGGCGTATTCGGCTATTTGACCATTTTCCTTCCTAGCAAAGTTATTACAGGTTAAAATGGACGACCTCAACATTACTATGGAAGAATATATCATGCTTGAGGAAGAAAAAGCTCATAGGCGTGGTAAGGTGTATAACTGGGAGACTGCTAAGTATGGTAAGATCGGGTATGATGAAGACGTTCACGACCTCAGATCTATTGAAACTGAATTCCCAGCTATTATGTTTAATGACACGTTAATTCCTGAACCCATGGTAAGTTCTCTTAACGATGATAAAATTGACTTTAGAATTTCATTTGACGAATCCGACGATGAAGATTACATGGTAGTTTTTTGACAAAAACTCGTTTTCTTATAAAATAATTTCTACCAATGATTTGAAAACGGATTCGGAAACCGATAATGAAAAAGTCAATATGCCTTCATCACCCAAGCCTACAGTCAGTTGCTTAAATGATTTAGATTTCTTTAAAGATTTTGAGAATGAATTTCCAGTCATTGTTTATAATGATGGTCTAATGTCTAAATCAGATTTCCTAACTGAACCTACTTTAAATCCTCAAGATATCGATGAATTAAATTTAAAAGATGAAACATCATTGTCTGAATGTGCTGAAGAGGAACAAAACGTTTTATACTTTAATGATCTATTTCCTTTTAACGTAATTTATCCCGATGATTTATCGGATCAAGACAGCGATAATGATAAAATTGATATTAAACACTCTTCGGGGGTAATGTAATAAATATCGATGTTGGTGCCAATGCACAACAGTCAAATAAGCTTTTGGAAACAAGTCATGATATATCTAATAAACTTTTCAAAGCTAAAACTTTTATCAAGGAATTAAATGTTAATATCGTGGCTTGTAATTATCTTAACAAAGGGATGTCATTCATTTTCCTAATCAAGAATTTGTATGTGCCATTTGGCATCCTGTTCGACCCCAAATTGTTTTATAAGGATGAGATTAAATTGGGGCAAGTCTAACTTAAAGACTTTTCTGTAAACAAAAGTGCTTGCCGGGAGACAACCCGGAATGTTATTTTTCTTATCGAGTCTGTCTTTCCAGACTATCTATACGGCGTATCCAAACCCCATGGATACGGCGTATTGACCTTTTGGACGTTATCCAGTCTTTATTTTCACCACAGTCGATACGGCGTATTCGTTAAACGAATACAGCGTATTCGACACAGGTTTCAATACGGCGTATCCTGGGGTATGGATACGGCGTATCGACTTCCTGTACAGTTTTAGGTTATTATTTCGAGTCTAACCAAATGAATACACCAGAGATAGAGTTACACTTGTTTTTTTATTGATATAGGAACCTTCTAAACGAAAACGACAACGTTGGTGGAGTATTTATAAAACTGGAAATCTCGAAGTGTTGGGGTCTTGAAATCTCAAGACGGCTGTTCAACACACTTTTTGCTCAACAACTTAACTTGGAGAATCATCTCGAGCAACATATCAGGGGAGTTCCTCGTTTTAATTCTATTTCCTATTTTCTTTATTGTTTTATTTATACAACGAGGACGTTGTATAATTTAAGTGGAGAGATGGAGAATTAAAACGCCTACTTGTCCTTTCTTTTACAAATAACATGCTAATATGCTAAATTATGCTAAATTTAAAATTTTTTCTAGCATAAATTTTGTAAAAATAACTAGTTACATTACCTAACGCACTGTAACCCTTAATGCCATTTTGTGAGAACTAAGCCTATTTCGTTTCCAAATGTTTACCCAAAATTCCACAAAAATATGAGTGTGCCAGTGATGTAGTGGACTTTAGAACTTGGCTTGTTATATCACTCGAGACCACAATAATGAGTAATATGGATTTAGATGGAGAAACATTTTGACTGGTAAATTTCTAGGATTAAACCAAATAGCCTACATGTCGTAAAATTAACTAACTACACTGGTTAGTTAAATCCCGTGTAACCCTTTGTTTACTCTTATTTTTAGAGTAAGATCCCCTAGAACAACCTGTTGAGCCATTCTTGTCTTTTTCACACCAAATATTATATGTTTCGTTACACCTTAGCCTACCGTGTAGATTAAGCCTACTTTAATCAAGTTGCTAGTTGCTTTTGTGTAAAGTTTTGTATTTCCTGCGTCAAAGTGAAATTTTTCTATCTCTGTTATGGTCGGGAAATTGCACAATGCAATAAAAAAATATGTAGCTCGTGTGTTTTGCTACTTTCGCGATTATGTATTATGTCCGAAGAAGAAGTGTAGAAGGAAAAATTATCCGGAAAAATTATGATTGTGAAGACGGTGAAATTACACCGAGATTTATGATGTGTTTTTAAAAAAATGGAAAAATAGAAAATATATCAAAAAAGAAAAGGAAGTTTTATAGTCGGTTCATTGAACTTATACCGATAAATATATTTGAAAGGATCGATTATTCGTTGATACGTATAAAAAATCAACGATGTAGAGTTTTGTAAAAAGTGGCCGATATCACCACTTATCTTGTAAAGTATGTAAAGTTTGGGATGTAAGGGAAGTTGACCGTTATGGGAACGCCAACTTTGGTTGTTTTTGTCATCTCTATGATCGAGACATTTGTCTATATGTTCGAGTCTTTATCATGGAACGGTCGGGGAAAGTTACCAGCAACTACCTTATTTGTTCAAGGCTTAATCTATTTGTTTTGTGAATTTAATTTAACACCAATTTACTTCCCATTCCTAGCAATTAACCTTGGGTTTTACTCGAACAAGGTTGGAGTGAGTCATGCATATCTATTCCGTCGTTACGGCCATGTATGCATGATTTAGCCTCCTTGTTGGTTTACGACTTTTGGTGAAAATTAGAAGGTCCCTACCCTATATCATTCTTCATCCTAACTTTTGGTTAAGCTCGAATGAAGATGTGTTCGAACAAACATGTCTATTCTGTCGTTACGGCCGTGTATGTGTGCTTTAGCTGCCTTGTTGGGGTGGTACTATCGGTGAAAGACTGTTAGAATGATTAACCCTTAGCCTTTAATAAAACCCAATTTACCTTTTGACTTGTTTCTCCTTAGCTCTAGTGGTGGAGATGTGTATCCTTGCCAAGCTTATGATACGAAGCTAATCACGACCGAGCAATTAAGCGTACTACTTAAATGTTACACCCTAGATTAGTTGAGTGATCTGAGTGATTTCATTTCCATATTTCATGAGGAGCTTGGTTATGTACAAGTGATTAGAACTGAAAAAGTGCTTAAATGGAAAAATCCTTGACTTCGATTAGGATACATTTTCAAAACTTTTCTAAAGGCTACTTAAGGACAAGTAGGATTCAAGTGGGGAGATATTTGATAACATCAAATAGCATCACTTTTTAATATCATTTATCCCATTTGTTTTGCCCACTTTTGTATAACTATTGCATAAATGTGTACTTAATTGCTTTAAAGTTTATAAATGCAGTAATTCAGGAGTGTTTTGTGAAGATAAGCTAAAAGGCGCACAATTTGGAGCTAAACTACGCCGTATCCAACTAAGAAGATATGGCATATCAGCGCCTGGACTTCACAAGAAAACGCGTTTGACCAATTCCCAATACGGCGTATCTCTTTTGCTACCATACACCGTATCCATCAAGATAACTATTCGAAGATACAGTAAATAAAGTAAATTGGGTATATATATCACTGATTGATTGAGAACGTAGCGCGCACTCCAAGGAATCCAGCCCTATATGCCGTATTATCCTAGCCCGATACGGCGTATCAAGTATTTTTAAGAAACTATAAATAGAAGATTCAAAACGAGTTTTCAGTGTGCAGTATCATATTCTTTATACCATACTCATTGAAGACGAATTTTAGAAGAGAAGAACAGCCATCAAGGTCAAGCATTGATCACGAATCCATAGAAGACATCGTGTAATTTTTACTCTCTTAATCATTCGATTCTAATTGTTTGATTACGCTTGTATAATTACAATGGTTGTGGGCTAATACCCTCGGGTATTAGCCATCTCAATGAAAGTTTAATGTTTGGTTTGTTTTAAAATCAATTTCTTAATTAATCGTTGATTGTTTAATTATGTTTATCACCTCATACTTGTTTATGTGTTTGAATATGCAACCTATCATTCAACTGGGTCTAGTGATACCTAAAAAGTAATCTAGATACTGGGATAGCTCTCCATATCGTGTTTTATATTACTGGACCAATAGGATCACAAATAACGTTTTGTCTTTGTTTTTAAATTATGAGCTTAGTTGGACCGGTAGGTGACCCGCTTATGTTTCAGCAATCATGCTCTTAATTAACTGATAAAGATTTGAATAGTGGACCACCAGTATATAAAACACCGTCAAGCAATAAGTGGGTAAAGTCCCGATGGGCTAGGGTTTTAACAGGATCACCACTGCTTTGATTCCCTAAGATAGATTATAATTAAACTAAAGGATGCTTTATGCAGATGCGTTAATTGTGACAGGATTAATCGTGTCTAGGTCTTAGGATGATGTCCTGCCTAAGTCTTAAGAATGATATGCCGCTTCGAGATAAGTAAATCACTGCACTAAAACAAACAAACCAACATTGAACTGGATTTAATATGACTAATACAGTTTTCTATCATTTGGCTTGTACCGCTTTCCTATCTTCTGATTTTCTTCTTTTGTGTTTATTGTGTATTGAAGTGATATTTGTTACCACCAAACTTGTGTCAGTCTCTCAGGCTGAAAACCCTCCATATCATTAGACAACGTACATAGCATAGGTTTAACCTGTAATTAGAATCAACATAGACCAATTAGGACTAATTAAAACACTGATAGAATATAGGATTAGTGTTTCACTCTTAGTGATCAACACCCTACTTACCAACCGTTAAAGTGTTGTTTTTAGGTATAGTCTGCATAAAATAAATAGTAAAACTTGATACATAAAATACCTACGCACAACGACACATCAATCTTTCATAGTTGCAATTTCCTAAATTGACATTTTCAAAACGTCAACATCACCGTATTCATATGACAATGGATTGTTAGCAAAGGTGCCTTCGTGATGAACTGTGATGCATATATTCTTCATGATTAGGGTTTAATTAGGTTTAATTTGGATGTTTCATCAATTAGGGTTTAGGATTAATTTAATTAGGTTTAATTTGGATGTTTTAAATAATTAGTTTTAAGGATTGATTTGGGGAAATAAAACGTTAATGTACTGTGTGTAGAAAAGAAAATAAAACAATAGAAAATACACTCATTAAAATTTCACTTAATTAAATAAAAATTACAACGTCAGATTTTTCCAACAATCGTAGCCGTAATAATGCACCATAAAGACACGAGATTGTACGTTTAGGACCATAAATATGAGTTGATTTTATTTGAATACGATTTCTCCTACATACTAAAGGACTAATCTAAACCATTCATATCAATTAGATTAAAAAAGACAAAATTAAGATTAAAAAACATGGATGTAACCGAAAAAGTGTAAATTTACTAAAACTCACACTAACCACTCCCTCATTATTTGTAAAGTTGGCAAATCTTGCCCAAATTACAATTAAATGACTTTTTTGACTTTTTGTATGTTTTTTACGTGTTTACGTTTTTTTGATAAAGGGTGTTACCCCAACAACGTTTTTTTTTAACGTTTTAGATAACGGTTTTTTTTGTACTTTTTTCGTTCGCTTTCCGCACGTTTTCCCGCGCCTCTCGACGTTTCGCATTTTTCCGTTTGTTTTCCGCGCGTTTTCGTCCGGTTTTTAGATGTTCTCCAGTGCACGGTTTATTACTTTCCGTACTGTTCTTACATTGTGTTCTCTGTGATCCTCCGCTTTCACACATTTGTCGTACTTTCTCATATTTTTTTCCGCACACTTTCCTCCCGCAATTCGTGCGTTTTTATCGGCTTCGCTAGCGTTTATGCTGGCTTGCCGCGGTTTTTCGCCGCGTTCCGCTCATCTTCTGCTAACTTTCGCAAGCCTTTCCTCTTTTCCGCTTTTGCCTCTTTCTCGTTTTTCTATCATTGCGCTTTTCAATACATTTCGAGTGCGGTTGCACAAGTATTACTATTTAAGAATCCTAATTATTAGTGTCGTTTGACTGATTGGATTTTTATACATTTTACATCTGTGATGATGTTTAATAATATGAGAGATTATAGAGTAAGGTATCAATCCGAACACAAGAGATAATTCTACTTTATGAGTAATACCGGGTGATAAAGCAATATAATATAACACTAAATTACGTATTCAACGTATAATAATATCACAAGTGATAAAGTTATAAAAGGCCAAAAGTATACCATAATTCATGTCCTTAACCATTAAACCATTACCTAGAGACCCTAAACCCTACCATCAGGTTTAAATATCACAAGCGATATATACATAAACTTTAAAGTATATACCAAAACCATTAAACCCTATACCCAAAACCCTAATCCCTAACCACTAGGTATAATATCACAAGTAATATATACATAAACTTTAAAATCTACACCAAAAACTCTAAACCTCTAACCACTAAACCCTATACCAAAAACCCTAAACCCCTAAACCTCTAAACTCCTAAACACTAAGTATATATCACAAGTAATATATATACATAAACTTTAAAACCTATACCAAAAACCCTAAACCCCTAACCACTAAACCATATACCAAAAACCCTAAACTTATAACCACTAAACCTTATACTAAAAACTCTTAAACCTCAACCACTATGTATAATATCACAAGTGATATATATATATATATATATATATATATATATATATATATATATATATATATATATATAAACCTATACCAAAACCCCTAAACTCCTAACCACTAAACCTTATACCAAAAACCTAAACCCTATACCAAAAACCCTAAACACCTAACCACTAAACCCTATACAAAAACCGTAAACCCCTAACCATTTTGAAAGCTCAAGCGACACTATCGCTAACAGGCTTTTGGAGCCGTGAGCAGGCGCAGATCAAAGCTGCGGGCTTATAATAATGAGTCGCATTAAATTGAAGTAAATTATAATATGATAGGGAACGACTAAATTTAATAAGATTACAGATGGAATTAAATAACACTAAAATAATTAATGTATCTAAAAAGTTGAATAGTTAAACTAAAAATATCAAGCAATCTATCATATTCATGGCATGACGATATTACGTTATCTCATGCGTAAAATAGAGAGAGGAGTCTGTATGTACATACACTTGAATTGAACGACCAAACACTCAAATTGATTGATTTATTTAGTTTCTAGGTAATCTATTATTAACATATGAGGGCGATGAATGTTAAATTCGAAAAGAAAGTTTCAAAATCCGTCACCTTTCATAGGCATACCTAGGCCCAAGGCTCTAAATCCGAAGGCTCTGCGCTTTTTGGAGCCTTGTGCATGTGCGGAGGCTCGATCTGAAAAAATTCCCTTAGAGCTTGACTTTAGAGCCTACAGCCGCGGCCCCTTAAGCATGCTTTTTAAAACTATGCCCCTAACCACTAAACCCTATGACAATAACCCTAAACCCCCCCTCCTAACCACTAATCCCTATACCAAAAACCCTAAACCCCTAACCACTAAACCCTATACAAAAACACTAAACCCCTAACCGACTAGTATAAGATATCGAGAATGATATAATACATAAAAACTTTAAAATCGATACCAAAAACCCAAACCCTGACCACTACCAATTACCAAAAAACTAAACCTCAAACCACTATTGTAATATTCACAAGAGATAATACATACACTTTCTAAAACATCTACCCTAACCCCCTAACCACTAACCATATACCAAACCCCTAAACCCCTAACCACTGAAAACCTATGCTAAAAACCCTAAACCCCCATACCTCAACCACGTATCCCTAAACCAAAAACCCTAAACCCCTAACCACAAACCGCTAAACCAAAACCCTAAACCCTAACCACTCGAGGTATAAATATAACAAGTGATATATACATAAACTTTAAAATCTATACCAAAAACCCTAAACCCCTAACTACTATCATATACCAAAAACCCTAAACCTCAAACCACTATGTGTAATATCACAAGTGATGTATACATAAACTTTAAAATCTATACCCTAAACCCCTAACCACTAAACCCTATACCAAAACCCCTAAACCCTAACCCCA
This sequence comes from Tanacetum coccineum, assembly GCA_026074375.1. NCBI lineage: Eukaryota > Viridiplantae > Streptophyta > Magnoliopsida > Asterales > Asteraceae > Tanacetum > Tanacetum coccineum. Next base: position 16,818 of record BQNB010032674.1, on the reverse strand, counting down.
ATAAACCTATACCCTACCTTTATAATCTCAGATATAACCGTAGCATACATGATTATTACTCCTGACATTGTAGTATCACCAGTGATAAATAAATAATAATAATAAAATCTCATGTAATAAAGTAATATAATGTGGGATTAGTCATGGTACTTCCACATATACATTTAATATCACATGTGATGAAGCAATATAATATGACACTAACTGTGGTTATTTTTGAAAATTTTAACATGTAATCAATGTTATTTATCACTTGTGATAATAAAATCTTAAGGTTTTCAAGATCAGGATCCTACCTAGGATCGTTTTCCCAGTCATTGGGAGGGGGGGGGGGGGAAGATCAAAATCGCAAGTCAAATCGAATGCATAAACCTACTATAATTCATTTTTTAAATATTTTGTAATATTATACAAAATTTACATATTGTACATACATAATACAAAATTATATGAATGTTTCATAGAAGTAGAAATGTTGTCTTAAATTACAATTATGAAATGTTTAAGAAGATTAACTTGTTGTTTTTTAAATTCTATATCTAGAAACACAGCTCATAACTACATAGTTTTTAGTTTTTTTTCAAGAAAAGTAAGATCGTCATCGTATAGAATCTTAAGTATCCTATGGTTTTAAGTCGATCCTATAAGATCTTAAGCATGCAAAGATCCTATGTAGGATCTGGATCGTGTTTGGTTTGCAACATCGTAAAATCGTAAGATCCTAAGATCAGGATCGGGATCCTGACACCATTATATTATACAATTATATGATTAAAAGGGTTAAAATATGTTTTGTGAGAAAATATGTTTTAGTTGAATTTACACAACTATTATGATATAAGGTTTATTAATGGTAAAGATTTTATTTTTAATGTCAAACATGATAAATCATTTAATGTTTTACACAAATATTTATGCTCCATTTCATGACATCATGTTGATGTTCAAACTTACGATATGTATAGATCAATGTTGATACTTCAATCGGTATTGATTATAATAAAATAAAATCTTCGTTATTCCACCAACTTCTATAAATAAGTGTTTTGATTTGAAGGCAAAAAATTATGTTATAAATGGTTGGAAAGCAAAGAATGTGTACTTTTCCAATGCAATAACGAAGAAATATTGGAGTTTCACACATAATTTTTATTCCCATTTTTACAAAGCATTAAGTGTTATATCTTACAATTAGTGTAATACTCACAAGTGATATATCAACAAAATACTGCTTCGAGAAAAAAACAAAAATTTGTTTATCAAAAGTATAATAAATAGAGAGCCACCTATTGAAAGTATAATTAAATGCTCATCACGAGGTGTAATTTATGTAATCATAACGTTTTACTAACGGTTTTGCTATAAGAAAATTTTTTAAAAAATAAGCCAAAAATTTGTTTTAAAAATTTAAAAACACAAAGGGGGTGATGGATTTAATCTCGTCATATGATAACAACAAGCAGGTGAAACACGCGCCGTCGCAGTGACGGTACCCTGTGCTTAAGTTAGTCTGGTCACAAAATAAAAATGACAAACTGATCAACTGGCGAATAATAAAAAAAATAATCCTAGTCCGACCCTGTTCACCCGTTTATACCGGTTCCGCCCGTTTATCTCTGTTTCATTTTCGGACGGTTTTTATTGGTTAGCCGAACTGGTGGCGACTCCTGTTTCTGGTTTAACCCCTTGGTCCGATCCGATTTTTAAAACCCATACTACTATCAATTTGATGGCATATAAAATTAAGAGTAAAATTTTATTGTGCTTTAAATAGATTGTAAATTAAGTGTATAATAACATATTTTTCATTGAGTATTTTAAAATAAAATTAATTAAGGTGTTTAATATTTTAATTAGTGTATACTTGTAACATATGCTTTATAACATGTATTAATTAAATTAAAAATTTAGGAGTTTAAATATTTGTACTATAAGGTATATAATATGTAATACTTATAATTTAGAAAAGTGATTGTAATATTTAATTGACTTTACAAATAACGATAAAGTTTGTATTACCAAGAAATATTATATGTCATCATACCTCTCTTCCTAATCCCAAACACCACCCTAATCATAATCCCATATATATAGTAAGTAATAAATTTAGTACACAACCCTACATCACAACATAATCCCAAACAACCATCACAGAAATGAGTTCCGGCCAACACCACCGTGTCGCCACCTATAACGAAGAAAGTATAATGACTCGTAGTAAGCATAATACTACCGAGGACTATATTGTGCACCAGCAGAATAACTTTTGATCTCCAACACTAACTATAACATTATTGTTGACCATTTTAGTAGAACTACATACTACCAGCTATGAACTTTTACTGCTACCAGAAGAACTACATCCCTACTAGTATAACTTTCTATTTCAAATACTAACAAGTTCTAATAAGTGTATAAATATTACCTTGATGAATCAAATTAAATTTTTAGTTATCATATTAGAGCATTAAGTTTAAAAAGAACATACAAAAGGAAGTTTCAATATTTAGATCATTAATTTTCGGTTAATTATGTCGTTTACACTTTTAATGAACGAATGATAAATGAACATAACAATCTTATATCTTAACGCACGTAATGGTGAACACGAAATTTTGGTCCTATTAAGCGTTCGTGATAAGTTCAATGGTCCATCCGGCTAACTTAAACGAAAGAACTACGACCAAAGCCTCTATTCGTGTTCACCTTTTTGTTTATAGCCCTAATCTATTATCATTCTAGAATTGCTTATGGGTTCGATACTAAGGCCAGAGCAAGAACAAACCAAAAATCAAACTAGAACCGAAAAATCAAGCATCATTGTCCAATTAAAAACCGAATCGATACATAATCAGTCCTACTTTCGTTTTCAGTTATTTTCGATCAAACCGAAAAAACACACTTAAATCTACTACCTCCTCACATATTATTGTCCACACTTCATTCCGTTGTTTCAAATTATTTGTCCCTCCTTTCAAAATAATTTAGATTGAGTTTATCATATTACCCGCATATTGAGAATTAATATTAGTTTATACATACACTAAAGAATTTCTACTTAATAGTTAAGGTAAAACTTTCATTCTGCAAAAAGTAAAAAAGAGAAAGCTGTAATAATGTTTTTCTTATAATGTGTGTTTTTTTGTCTGTGAACAATTATTTGAGACGGAAGGGGTATAAACCGAACTGAACTAGTCCATTTTGATTCCTCTCCACGTAATAAAAACTCATGACAAAATACGAAACGATTGTTTTTTTTGTTAATTTACATAAGGGGCTTCAAAAGACTTTTTAAGGAGGTCCTTCTAACCTTATACCTTACGTAATGATAACTTGGTGTCGCTTTTCACTCAATACACATTGCATCATTTCCATGTGTCAATGTGTACTATTCTTACAAAACTAAACTAATGAAGAAAAGAATGATTCTCCAACTAAACCGCACCCTTATATTTTTGTGTTGGTTTTGGGCCTAGCAAGTTCATAATATATTGAGTTACTCTTATTGTTGGTTTTAGGTGAAGTTTTTCATAGAGATTTCGCACATGGTGCGTCTAAGTATGTGATAGATTTAGAACTTACTAAGCTCAAACCGAATTTTGGTGATGTCCAAGTCAATTTAAACGTAAACTCATATGTCGTAAGTTGACCTCGAAAACTTTAAGCTTGGCTTGACAGCTTTACTCTTATCGTTAAATTTGAAAGGCGTAGAGTTGTGACCGAGTTCAATTGGGTACACCATTAGTTAGGACTAAAGAATCTAGTGCAAGTGTGTAACCTCTACCCCTTCTACAGTTTTATATGCTTCAAGCTGATAACATGACACGGTGTAAAACATTTCAAAAGATCAACACAACTAAGAAAAACAAAAGTATTCACAATTGAAACAGATAAGAAAAGTAGAATACATAGCAAAACCTACTTAATATAGCCATTTTAAAACTTGTGGCATTTTAAGTCAATATTTCACATTCAAAAGGTTTGTATCCATTAAGTATGCTCATTGAACTTCATACCATCAGACGGTATGCCACATATACAACACCTACTTAATATAGCCATTATAAAACTTTTGTGGCATTCTAGTAGAACCTTAACATAATGTATCTCCTATATAATTAGATTTGTATCCAAGTAAAGTATATTAAAAAACAGTCATACTATTCACATTTATCTCACAATATTATTTGGTTGCATGAAAAGGGAAAAAAACTAGGAACAAAAAAGCAGATGAAAAACACACTTTATGTGGCATGAAAACCGAAAAAAACTAAGAACAAAAAACATGACCATACAACAAAAATTAATTTTAGCAGAATACAACTAAAACTGACACATTTAAAAAAACATCTAATTCAATCGCACACTATAGAGTATAGACTATCAAACCATTAACCATAAATATCATTCTCCCAACTTAATTTGGTTTTAGTAAGGGTGGAAAATGAGTCGGGTCTCGGGTCACACACTTTACAGGTCAACAAAATTTTGTGTCGAAATCCGAGTAATTTACCAAATCAATATAGCTATTCTTTTACATACGCTACACATCACAAGTTTTTTTTTGCAATATATGATCATAACCTTGTAAAAATTCTAAATTTGCTTTGCTTAATCATATAAACATCAAATAATAAGAATATTCACAAACAAAACGAATGTCTAACCTGTGGGACAGAAAGAGCTCGATCGCCTGAAAGAAATCAAAAGCCATGAGTTCGATCGCCTGAAAGGTAGTCTAGTGCCAAGCCTGAAAGAAAATGTGGAGATGGGCGGCCAAACAATTAACAGATGAGTGGTATGTTTTAGGGTTTCAAGGTTTGAATTTAAATGGTGTCTTGAAAAGGCAGATGGAAGAAGTTATGAAGTAGTAGTTGGTGAAGTTATGAAGTAGTAGTTGGTGAAGTAATGAGATGTGGTTGGTGAAGTAGTACACTTAAAGTAAATATAAATCAAATGTAAAGTTTATATAATATCGTTTAATTTATAACGTTTTTATTTTATTTAAACTTTAAAGTGATACTTTAATGGATTAGCGATTACAATTTTTGATCGGTGGAAATTGTACTTATCTAAAATAAAAGTACACTATGAAATTTGAAAATGAGAACGGAGGGAGTAATTACCATGTTAATATTTATCACTTACTCGCAATGTATTCCTGCATTGAGGCATGTATTTTGTGATTAAAGTCGGGCATCAACAAAATAACAATTACAAGTTGATTAACCGGAGATAAACAAGAAGAAAATGATCCCATCCAGCTCGGTTCACCCGTTTTTACTGGTTGAGACCGGTCTTCTCAAACATAGCCTTTGTTATGTAACAAATTAGTTATCGATATAGATGTAATACACGTAAGCTGTAAGGTCCTTGGTTTCCTCATAAGAGGTTGAGGGCTTAAACCTCGCTACGTTCGTACATTTGGGGTGGCCACGGAAGGGTCGAAAATGGTCATCGGGTTAACCTGGTGAGGTCACGTATATATGAGTCGAGTTAATAACGTCACCCTTCCCGGGTCACACGCTTACCCGTTTACTAAAGGTAAACGGTAAATGGAGATACTTATATAATAAATACAATAAAAGAAATTATATATTGTTAATACAAATAATGTCTAAAAACGTTATTTATATTTTTCGACCTCTCGATGTTTTGATAATGACAAAATGTGAAAACGTTTACGATAAAATTAAACATTTATAAATTACTAATCGTAAAATTCCATTTCTAAGATTAATCACTTAAGGTATGGATAAACAAATCATTAAACATGATTAGTGATCAAGAAAATAATTTTTCTTTCCTAAACCTTACATTTTTACAAAAATGTTTTTATAAAAATATAAAAACAAAATATTTATTCATTAAAAGAAATGTTTTATTAAAAACATAAAATTTGAAATTCAAATTTCCCCCCAAAATGGAAGGTTCTAAATCAGATACAACCTTCACCACAAAAGGACAAAAAAAGGGAGCGTAGTCTACGGCGGCCCCCTTATAGGCCTGGCGGCCCCTTATATATATGGGACCGCCGTCAGCAACGGCTACTTTTTGTGTCCCTATAAATACTGGTCCACCCCATCTGAAAAACAGAACCTCTTGCCACAAATTTTTTCAGATATGTTTTCCTCTCTTCTTTCTTTCTTTCTAAAACACATATCTTGATCACTAACACACCTTGATTTTGTTTCAAGTGATTAATTCTTTCTTCCTCCCTTTTTCCTCTAATCAAGTGCAAGAGAAGAACAATCGTATTCTTCTACATACGATTTGTTGTCAAGTGATCTTTTTATTCTTCCTCAAGATCACATACATTCATTACATCTACTTAGGGTTGTTGTGTAAATTGGATTGTGTGTAGATCCAATAGTGTAAATTGTGTATTGGTGTGATTTGGATTGTGTGTCAATCCAAAGGTATATATATCTTGTGAGTGTATAAAGACTTTGTGAAGTCATAGATTGGTTCTAGCTAAGATTAGGACTCGACATCTAGCTTAGTGTCGGAAAAGGAAGTAAGCAACGTGTAAACGGTTTTCTCCACCTAAAGGGATCTTGTTGACATAGTGAAATCTCGAGTGGAGTACTCGGGGAGTGGAGTAGGAACGAAGAGGTGCTTCGTTGCCGAACCACTATAAATCTCGGTGTCTTGGTTTGATCGTTTCTTTCTTTATCTCTTTATTATCATTGTTTACTTTCTTCATTACATTAGATAATTTGGTTGTGATTCATATTGTTGATTGATTGACATATAACTCGAATCAAACGTTTTCAAGTAAAGTTTTAAAAACACAAATTAACCGGTAAACTATTCAACCCCCCCTTCTAGTTTCCTACAATTGGTATCAGGAGCAAGGTCACTCAAGATTTTTAAAATAACAATTGTTTTTTAAAAAAGCTGAATCGATCTATGGCTTCCGACAAATATCTTGAAGGGCAATCATGCAAATACCACCACTCTTGAAAGGCGGTAGCTTTTATTATTTGTAAAATAGACTTGAGACATATGTTAAATCAATAAAATTCTAGATCTTTTGGCATGTTAGTACCAATGGTGATTTCAACCTATTGCAAACAAAATTCAAAAACCACCAACTAGATAGGTTATGACTTTTGAAAAATAAACCGATGATCTCAAAAGAAACTTTGCAAAAAATAATGAAGCAAAAATGGTTATTTACAATGCCCTGCCAAGAAAAGAATATGAAAGAATTTTCATGTGTAATACGACCAAAAGAAATTTAGAAAACTTTGTTAATCACCCATCAAGGTAATATCCAAGTCAAAGATATAGATCGATCCTTTGTTGCAACAATATAGAACAATTCGTCATTATCCCAAAGACGAATCTATAGATAGTGCTTTTGCCAGATTTTAATACTATTAATTACTAAGTCTTAAAGCTCGATGAGGAGTTATTCTAGTTAAGAACTACGACGGAAGTTCTTAGGCTTATACATCCTAAATGGAGAGCAAAAAGTCACGGCTATTGAAGATCGGACAAGACTTTGACATCACATCTCTTGATGAGGCTCATTGGAAACCTCAAAGTCCATGAATGATCATACAAGTAAGATTCCGAAATTAGTCAACGCAAAAGTTACAAGGAAATCTCTTGCTTTAAGGCAAGAAAAATCTAGTGATGAAGAGTGCTTCGACTTCCGTAGTAAAACGAAGAGTACGACATGACGGTAAAGAGATTTCAATGTTCTTTAAGAGAAGATGTAGATTCTGAGACAAACCTCGGAACGACAAAAAGACGTACAAAGAAACCGTGATGACTACCTCAGAACGACAAAAAGACGTATCAAATAAACCGTGATGACAAGAACGGTAAAAGTGATAGAAAATGTTTTAGATGCGGAGATCCAAATCATCTCATTGGAGAATGTCCAAAACCACCGAAAGACAAGAACCAAAGAGCTTTTGTTGGAGGCTCTTGGAGTGATAGTGGTGAAGAAGATGATGAGAAGGTCAAAGATGAAACGTGTCTTGTAGCTCGCGCATCAAGTGAGGTATGTTCCGAATCATCTTACTTTAGTGATGAAAACTCATCAATTGATGATATAGCTTTAGACAATGAATATAATAAGTTATGCAAAATGAGTCTAAAAACAATCACTAAAAACAAAAAGTTAAAAGCTACAAGAATTAGTTTAGAAAATGAGCTTAGAGAATTAAAAGATAAATTGTCTACACTTGAGAAAAAACAAGGGAGTTGATCTTGATTGTGCAAAGCGTTATGCACTTAAAATTAAGAATGAAAAACTCAACGATGAATCTACTAGGTTAAACAAATTTGAAAAGAGTACACATTGCTTAAATGAAATGTTGAGTAATCAAAAACCCTCCGGTAATAAATTAGGTTTAGGGTTTGATTCATTTGAAGCATCATCTAGTGGAACTAAGGAAATAAAATTTGTAAAAGCTCAGAAAAAGGCATGTTCTGATGGAAGTCCCATAATTATGGGCGGCCCCCTTAATGATCTGGCGGCCCCCATAATAAATATGGGACCGCCACCAGTGATGCCCGGATCTGAGAAAACTGTGTCTTTTCAAAAATCCATTTTGGGTCCTAGACCAAAACACATAATTATAAACAAAGTCAAAGTTCCCGTTGCTAGTGACAATGAAGTTAAACAATTCTATAAACCATTGTCAAAACCTGGAGTTGGATTTTCAAAACCTAACTTTAGATCTAAAACTCCACATCCTATAAGAGTCAATAATAATTACTCTCGTCCTAAAACACCACAACCTAAAAGACATGTTGGTCGACAAAACCAACCCCATGGATTTCTCGTAACTTGGAACAACTTTCCCCGTCAAAGTTACATGCCATGGGAATTGTGTCTTCCATTCTCACATCCCAACCAATTGCATCAAATGCAAGGGATGTTTGGCACTAACAACTTTGGACCCATGAGATATTGGGGACCAAATGTTTGAGTTGTTGTCTTATATAAATAGATATGCCTTGGAGTCGACTTGGATCCCGATGAATGGATCAAGGATAGCGGATGCTCCAAACATATGACGGGCAACCGAAAGCTCTTCTCCACCTACAAGGAATACAATGGAGGTAATGTCATTTTTGGTAGTAATCTTCGAGGTAACATTATTGGCAAAGGTACGATTTTTAATAACTCCCTTAAAATAGATAATGTGCAACATGTTGATAACTTAGGATTTAACCTGCTTAGTATAGGACAAATATGTGATAATAAGTGTAAAGTAATTTTCTCTAAACATGATAGTAAAATCACTAAGAACGGTAAAGTCATAGGTAGAGGTATTAGGAAGAAAGGCTTATATGTGATGAAATTAGGAAATAAGCCTAAGGATCAAATTTGTTTAACAACGATTGATGAAAATTCCACCTTGTGGCATAGGAGATTAGGACACGCAAATATGCGTCTCATCCAATCGTTGGCCTCTAAGGATTTAGTTAGAAACTTACCTAAGCTTAAGTTTGATAAACACTTTTGTAATGCTTGCAAAATAGGAAAACAAGCTCACGCTAGTCACAAAGCTAAGAATGTAGTCTCAACGACTAGATGCTTAGATCTTCTCCATATGGATCTCTTCGGTCCATCCGCCGTACGGAGTTACGGAGGAAACCGTTACACCCTAGTCATAGTAGATGACTATTCTAGGTATACATGGACTAGATTTCTTAAGGATAAGACCGAAGCTTTTGATCACTTCAAGATATTTAGTAAGAAAATCCAAAACCAATTAGGATGCTCAATAGTGTCAATAAGAACCGACCACGGTAGAGAATTTGATAATGAAGTGCAATTTGGAGAGTTTTGTAATGCCAATGGTATTACTCATAACTTCTCGGCTCCACGCACTCCTCAATCAAATGGTGTGGTCGAAAGGAAGAATAGGACACTTCAAGAAATGAGTAGAACTATGTTGAATGAGCAATCGTTACCACAAAAGTTTTGGTGTAACGCCGTAGATACTTCAACATACATTCTAAACCGAATCCTCATTAGAGCCATTCTAGGAAAAACACCTTATGAACTCTTAAGAGGTAGAAAACCCACACTAGATTATTTTAAAGTATTTGGAAGCAAGTGCTTCATTTTAAACACAAAAGACTACCTTACCAAGTTTGACCCAAAGTCATACGAAGGTGTCTTTCTAGGTTATTCTCAAAATAGTAAAGCCTACATCGTCCTAAACAAGCACACTAGGAAAGTCGAAGAATCACTTAACGTGACATTCGATGAAACTCCTCCACCCTCTAAGACATTGATATGTGAGAAATCACATATCATTTTTGTATCAAAACAAACCCTAAAATGATTAAATTAAGCAAATTATGCTTGTATATTGCTTGTTTTGTCATTTGTGATGTGTAGGTACGGATATTGCAAATGTCACAAGAAAACGGCCAAAACCGGACAAACACGGACACGGGAACGGATAGAGTACACAAGAGCCGGAAGTTTTCTATCAAGGTCAACACAAAGTCAACCCATGGTCAACAATGGTCAACAACAAAATGACAAACCTTGAAAAATTACCAAAAAGACCATTATTGTTAAAATTCATTTTCATCAAAAGCCCTGAATTACACCGTTAGTCCTTAGTTACTTGAGGACTAACGGTCGTTAAGTCCTAACCCTTAATCCTTTTAAACTTTAACGAGCCCAAAACAAATTACCCAAGCCCATCTCCCTTTTATATTAAACCGAGCCCAAGTCAAAGCCTTTATCAAATTCGGGTCAAAATAGTCAAACAAGAATAATGAAAAGAAAAAGGCGCCAAAACAAATTACTATTCACCGTCCCTTCCAAACAAATTACCCTACTAAAATAAACAGGTTAAAATCTCACTCCCAAGCTCGTCCAGCGTGGCAATTAAGATTCGAGTACTAAGTGCCCATGTCAGCATCAAATACGTCATCAACAACCTTTGATTGGTCAATTAGGACAAGGCATGACACGTGGGTTTCTAACAAACACACTCTAATGAAGAAATTACACTAAATTCAGTGTAATAAAAGCACAATGGACTTCCAATCATTGGATTGCCAGCGTGGCAATCCGTGTGCTCATTTTGATCAAACGGCTAAGAAAAGGGATCCAATGATGAGAGAGAATTTAAGGGCTAAGATCAAGACCAAGGGGAGCGTCTTTGAGGACCTAGAAACTTCACTCAGCTCCTATAAATAGAAGTCTTCTCACTCACAAGAAGATGTTAGATAGTTTTTAGCTTTTTAGTAGTTTTTAAATAACTTTAGCTTATGTCGATTTAGCTTATTTGTAATTTCATTTCATGTAACTTCTCATTTTCGATATTGTAACTCAGTTTTCTATTAATGAAAGTTTAAGTGTTCTTATTATGCAATTTGTCTTTTAATAAGCTTACTTTTTATGCTAAAATGATCTAAATAAGCTCTTATTGTTCCATAAGCTACTATTCATTCTTAAGCTACTAAAAGCTCTCTCAAATGACTTGAATACTAATGGAATTGGATGGCTGCTTATAGTATTCAAGTGGTAATAGTGCTTGATGGTCAAGTGTTAGGATTAGATTAGGAATTTGGAATAAGCTTAATCTATAAGCTTAAGATGCTTGATAAGCTCTATTGTGAGCATTCCACCTCTGTTTAGCTGAGGTGTAGGTACCATTTCTTTTTCCTTTTTCATTTACTTTGTTATCATTAAATTTCTAGCTTATCTGTTTACTATTAGCTTTAAACTGCTTATTACTTACTTATTTCTATTCAAAGTAGCTTATTGTTGTTTATTAAAGATGTTTTATGCTTAATATGTTTGTTTGTTAGTTTGAAATCTTTAGTTTTCATAATCTGTCAAAAAAACTAAAAAAATTAGCTTAGATTGTTAGCTTATTTGTCCTGCTTATTAGATTGCTTAAATCTGCTTATTAGGTATGTTAAAAGCTTGTTATCATCTGATATCTCTTGATTAAGTTTAATTTCTGAATTTCATAAGCTTATAATGAATTTGAGAAAAGTTAAGGGGTGTTTGGCATTAGACGACACTAACTAAAGTTAGTGCTGTCAAAGGTTAATTAGTCCTTTAGTTGATCTTAAAATTCATTTAGAGGTTTATGAGAGTAAGTTTTAAGGTTTTGAATAGAGTTTGTCAGTTTAAGTAGTGATTTAGCATAAGTAGTTAGAAGCTGTTAGTATTAGTTCAGATCCTAGTGTATTTTTAGCTCGAATTGTTTCTAGCTGAATTAGTCTCTCAATTTGCACTCAGTTTAGTATTTTAAAGTTGTAGAAACAAAGATTTTTAGCATGCACTTGGTAGTTTTAAGTTTTGGTCATTAACTTGCAAACTACATTAGCATAGGAATAGCAAAAGTAGCCTTTTTCAAGCTTATAATTCAGAGGGTAGAATTAAGAGTTAGGTTTTTATATTTAGCATACAAGTAGATTTTAGGACATATTAAATCTGTTTTAGCTTATTTTGCTTTTAAAAATTCATTTAGCCATCTTGTTTAGCTTTGAAACTTAGCATTTTTGTCTTTTCAAAACAAAGAGTGAACTCAGTACATTCTGAGTCAAATTAGCAGTTTTCAAGCAGCTTTTTCATTGATCATTGGATTTTCAAAATAGTTTCTAAAAGCTGTTCTTAGTAGCTTGTAGGTCAATCTTTTAAGAAATATAAGCCTCAAAGTCATAAGGTTCCTTTTGTATGCTTAAAAATAAGCTCAAAGTTGTCATTTCTGTCTATTTGGTTTGCAGTTTTTAGATAAAAGCTTAAATGTTTGTTCCAGCTTATTGTCTGTCCTTTTTGCTTGTTTCTAGCCTAGTTTTGCTTAATAGATTAGCTTTAGGATAATAGTAGCTCTTTTTACCTAAGCTCAAGCTTATTTTAGTTTCTTTGTTCCTTAGTTTAAGTAAAAAGCAAAAAAATTAGTTAAGTGTTTTCTGCTGTTTTAAAAGCCTTTTTCCAGCTTATTTTATAGTTTTCAAAAAAGTTGCTTTTACAAAAGTTCTTAGTCTTCAGCTGTTCTATAACTTTGTTTTAAAAAAATTTGCAAAATAAAAAAAAGGGAACGAAGGAAGTCATGGGTGAGCAAGGCTCGAACCCATGACCTCAACCTCATTCAACCTTTTATAAACCTCAACACCACACACACTCACCACTGCGCCCTTGGGACTTTTACGTCCTAAGGTGCACTCTTTTTACTTTTAACACCTTTTTGAGTTTTTGTTATAAAAAGCACTTCGTGTGCTATTTAGCTTTTTCCCGACTTATTAATTTTAGCTTTTTAGGTTTTATAATTTTCATGCATTCTTTGTTTCCTTAGCTACTTTTATAAATTTTCTTAGATTTTTAATTCAACGTTTAGTATTTTTAATCATTTATTTTCGTTTAAAACTTTAAAAATTCATAAAAATTAGAAAAATAATCAAAAAAATAATTTTCTTTTTTATAAAATTTTCTTTTATCATATTCTAGGCTTAGGTTTTAAAATTACTTTCGTAGGGTTAATATTTTGAAATTTCACTTTTTAAAGAACGAGATTTCGTTCCCGTTCTCGTTTTCTTTGTTTTTAGCTTTAATCACTCTCGGGTTAGAATTTCCTTAGCCTTTTCTTTTAAAATAGTCAATTAGAATTAGAAAAAGTTTAGAAAATCATTTTTGGTTTAATTTTAGGTAATTTAGGTTTTAATTGTTGCGTTTCTTTAATTCCCGTTATCATTTTAATGCTTACGTTTTTAATTGTCATTTCTTGCTTACATGTTTTTGTGCATTTAATTACTTGTCATTTACATTTAGTAGGATTTAGAAAAAAGTCAAAAATCTTTTAAACCATTCAAAATGCGCGATCACGAACTTAACCGATTTTCAATTCACGCCTCGTCGGGATACGACTCGGGAAGGTTTTTGATTTTACTTTGGATAAAAGTAATTTCTAAAATCCTCACGAAAACTTACTATACTATAATTGCTTACGTCCTTATATACTTATATTATATATATGGTATGTTTGGAGTGCATCAAAAAAATTTGGCGTCGCTGCCGGGGAGGTGTGTAACGATATTCGCGTTTCGTTCGAAGATTAGTGTTTTGAAGAACCTTCCTCGTGAAGTTATTTTCCGTTTGTGAATATTTTCTTCTATTTTATAAATATAAAAATACAAAAATATTTTACACTTCTATTCTTATTTTCTTTTAATATTAAAACAACCGTTTGTTAATTGTCGTTTCGGCTCATCTCTAGATTACGAACTATAAGGGAAGTTTAAGGCGGGTTTGATCCTAAAAACATCACCCAAAAGGAGAAGGGTTATTCTAAATAGCACCTCGCGCTTACAAACTCCTCCGCTTTCTTGTGAATAATTTAGAGAGCTACCGTGCACGTTTAACTTTCGGTTACCAAAAATATTTTTCTTTCTTTAATTTCTTTTCTTATTTATTATTTGAAAAATCCAAAAATATTCTTCCTATCCCCATTTTGTTTAATTCTTCTCTCTTTAAATCTATCATCATGAATGGATTTAAAGATTGTTCGTCTTATGGAGCCTTGTACAATAAATCATGTGGTTGTTCAAATGTGAGTTCCGTAGACAAGTTTGTTCCTAATAAAACACCCGACTCGTTTCAACGACGTCTTCCTAATTGTCCAAATTGTGGAAACCCGGTTGATGGTTTATATTGTCAACAATGTGCTTATTTACGAAAGGAATTGAAGGAAATTTGGTCTACAATTTGTGATGAAAATGAAACTTTCTAAAACACTTCCGAGTCATCCAATACTAACGTTGTTAATGTGCCTCAAGAGACATTCGTCTTTAATCATGGCCCCGGAGAAAATTTTTCACAAAATCTTTCACATATTAACCAACCTAGTTGTTACGGGTGTGGAGGTCCTTTAGACGGTTCGATTTTTCGACAATGTAATTGCGAAAAATATGGACATATGCGTTATGGTGGAATTTGTTTTCATTGTAAGAATGATACAAATCCGAATTCTCTCAATTTTTCCGACTACCCTCCACAACCCCTGTACGAGACGTATTCTTGTGAGTTATGTGGGAACGATGCTCATTTTGGTTACGATTGTCCAACATAAGTTCTGTTTATCTCTAATCCGGACCCTTGTTACAATCAAAACTTTGATAATAATTTTCCATAACCTTTGCTAAGTTTTCCACAATATCTTTGTTGTATAAGTTGTGGGGGTTCTCATGAGACTTTTCAATGTGATCAATTAATTTTTAATGAGCTTTATTGTGAAAACCGCGAGGTTCCTCATGCGATTTTTCAGTGTCAACCGATGAACCAAGATTTCTATAGTTCTAATTCTTTCAGTTTTGACCAATATCAACCCCCGTAATATACCGTTACTCATCAACCTCCTCAAGAAGAAAGTATGGCGGAATTGTTTTCTAAAGCGGAAATTTCTCAAGATTTGCAAGCTCTTTGTGAAAGATTAAATAAATTCGTTCAAGAAAAGCAGGAAGAATATAAAATTACAGAAGAGCAGGCAACTTTTACTCCAAATTGGAAGTTTCCTATTATTTACGACGATGATAAAGATTACTCTATTCAATTTAAGGAATATTTAGATAATTCGTCTAAAGCAATCACACCCGATTTATCGACCGTGGAGCCCAATAACTCTCTAAATATGGAGGACGAGCATCTTAGCACTATTTCAGAAATGGAATCGGATGAAGTAATAAAGTCTAGTGTTGAGAACCTTGTCCCAATCCCAAGTGAGTCCGAGGGTATTTCTGACGATACGTGTGATGTGCCCGTTTGTGAAGATCCTTCTACTTTTGATGCTTTGAACGATAATTCTAAGATTTTATCCGATTCCAACAATGATGGTACTTCAAGTGATGAGGATGATTTTGAGGACATCGAGTACGTTAGCTTAGAAGAGGTGAATGATGTTAACCAAGAAGAGAAAGAGATTGATTTAGAAGATATTCTTCAAATCTAAGACGTTATTCTTCGAGAGAAATTATTGAACATCAATCGTCTTATTATTAATATCGAATCTTTGAAAGACAATCCTACTCCTATCCCCATTAAGGATAGTGATTCATTCTTTAAGAAGTCTGATACTTCTCTCTCTTATTCGGATAATTCTTTACCCAAATTTGAGACTTTTAGCGATCATACGGAAGAGACGAGAAGTGGCAGTACCACTACTCATGCTAATAACTCTCTTCCCGAGTATGAGTCGTTTCTTTTTTAGATTAAGCCCGAACAGGAAGGGGATATTATTTTTCTTGAAGAATTACCTAGCAATGTTTCTCTTCCTAAGTTTGAATCATTTCATTTCAATCTTTATAATGATCCGTCATCCCCTCGTCCTCCTCCGGAACCACCGGATGTTGAGATTTGCTTAAATTTTGAGCCTGATACGACCATGATAAACAATTTTGATAAGCTTAATAAAGACGAATGTTTTAACCCAGGGGGAGATGAGATTGCTTTATCCCCAAATGTTGAAGATGATGATTCCTTCACATTTATCATTCGGACTTTTCTCTCGTTTCTCACATACTCTAAGGATTCTCCTTTACTTCTCTCCACCAGGAGTGAAGACACCATTTTTGACCCCGGTATCTCCACTTAGAGCCGGTGGCATCTCATCGGGATGGAACTCTCATGTGCTTTAATGTTAATCCAAACATTTATAAAAGCCCGATTAAGATTTTCTCTTCCATTTGCTTCCCCATAGATAACTTAATTCGGGGCCAAGTCAAGCTATGTGACTTGGTTACCAAAAACAAGCGTTTCTATCTTCTTATCTATTTTCTAACAATTAATGTGAGGGGGCTCGCCTCTTTCCTTTCTCGTGTTTT
>BQNB010032673.1:0-52973 GCA_026074375.1 Tanacetum coccineum | reverse complement strand
TTGCAGTAGGACCACTATTTGTAGATTCAAGCTCCATGTCTTCTAGATCAAAGTTTCTCAAAGCAAGGCTCTGATACCACATGTTGAGAATCTTTTAAGCTCATCTAGGACCAGTTTTACAGATAATATTGAATCACGCAGCGGAATAATAAAAAAGCAATATTATCAAACAAGGTTTTATTATTCAACATTCCACCTTTACCCCAAATACTATAATTTGGAATTACTAACTAATAAACTAACTATTTTGTGGGACGTGTAAACCCACTCAAACAACACATTTTCTATCTATAATGTACACACACACCTTTGCTAGACGACTCTCATTTGAGAGCTCTATGTTTCTGGATATGTTTTTCTAAATGCCTGAACCTCCTTTTATAGAATAAGGGGTCCTAGGCTTACAAGAAAACTAATTAATATATTAATGAGATAATCAATAAATTATTCAACATTATCTTCTCATTAATATTCATTCTTATCTTATTTTGACCAAATTTTTATTGTCTTCTACATCTTGTAGATCTTCATGATGACAATTTTGGTCATTCTTGTTTCCATCTTGTTTCATTCTTTTATTCACTTTGTCTCATCAAATCAAGAATCCCAACATATATCATTAATTATAAGCTTTTCTTTAGTACCTAAATCCATATTTTGTCTGTCTTCTAGCAACTTTACCCGTTCTTTGTATCTTTCAAGCTTAGCATATAAAGATTCATTGGCAATTAGATTGTCCTTATTGACCTTGTTATAATTAGTTACTTAATGTGACAGTTTTTCAAACACAGATAATATCATGGCATCATGTTGTGCAGAAAAATTTGTATCCTGAACAGCTACATTTTGTGTTTCTAGCAGACACTGAGAGTAAGGAATGATATTGCTATCACTGGTTATCTCATTCTCTGGATAATTCACAAAATGAGGTTGTTCAGAATACGGCATCTCTTGCACACTTTGATTTAGCATATCATTATTAGTGTTGTCGGAGTGTGGTACCTCCAAAAGAACATCTGAACCGTAACTGGACAAATTGGCCATAAGAACTGATTTGGCAGTAGAGATCTCATCACAATCAAAATCATACGCATCCAAATCATCTGCTTGATAAGCTATATTGTGTGTAATAACCGTCTGTGTAACTGGACCTTCTGCAATACCAGGGTCTGCCAAGAATTCCAATTCTTTCTCATTCAGAACATTACCATTTCCTTGTGCTTTAACCAGAAGAACTTTATCCCTAAACCATGTGGCATCCCTTTTCCTCTTTGGCTTTCGGCACTGTCTTGCCATATGACCTTCCCCTTGGTAGTTAAAACATTTCACAACCCTTTTTTGACCTGAATTATTCCCTCTCGTTCCTAAAGTGTTAGCTCTTGTTCCTGAGGTACCAGCAGCATAAGAATTTTGTCTCCCCTAAAGTGGTTGAACAGGCACCCGTCCATCATGAATAGTTGCTTATTGTCTTCGGTTGGATGAGTTTCTTAGCTGATTGCTGGTAGATAGGAAAACGAGATGTGACGATAGTAGACATAAATGACATCATTTTGTTAATGGCATCAATAGGGTCGTCTCCTTGTTTAAACACGAGAACTGCTAGATCAGAGTCTATCTGGGGAAATTCAGCAAGATGTGTTTGTTGATTAACTGTGGAGACAATATATTCAATCTGAGGAACAAATTATGGTTGTGGACAAGCCTCTTGATGAACTATGGATGAGTAAGCATTTGGATACGGTGATGTCAGATAAGTAATTGCAAGAGGTATGGATGGATAAGTAGTTGAGTAATGTTGTGTAGGATGAATTGATCCATATTGAGGAGACTGAGATGGTAAAAACTGTTGTTGAAACTAAGAATTGTTGTATAAAGATTGATAAGTGTTAAAGTGAGTTGGTGTCCTCTGATGGTTAGCAACTAGTGCAAGTGGATCTTGATTGCATTAACGCATAAGACGGACTTCATTTGCATGGAGTTCGTGTTGTTGAAGATATGCATGAAGCTGATCAAAGTTGGTAGTATGCAAATCTTTTACAAGCTTAACATTAGTCACAAACTTACTCCATTCAGGTGGGAGACTGTTTAAGAACTTGGTATTGACTTGAAATTGCTCTAATTTCATTTTGTAAATGTTCATGTCATTGATCCGCTGAGTAAATCTCAAGTAATAATAATAAAGTGATTCCCCCTTGATGTGAGCAAACTTATCAAATGCATCATACAATTTACACTCTCTTTCCTGCTTTGTCAATAAGGTACCTTGCATTAGTAGTTGAATTCTTTCTCATAGATCCTTGGCAACTCTGTGATGATTAACAAGTGAATATATATCAGATGGTAGACCTTGAAGAATGATATTAGTTGCCTTGAGATCACAATCAGATTGAATTTTTTCTATAGCAGATAATTCAGCATATTTCTTTGTTCTGGTCACCCCAATTTCTTCAATCGTAGGCCAAATAAGTGGACCGTGTTCAACTGATTCAAGTATCATTCTTCCGTGCTCTTTGTTTTGCATGTATAGTTCCATTCTACTTTTCCAAGAATCATACAGGCCTTTGTCCAACATTAGTGGACGATTGTCACCACTAGAAAGTATCATAAATTCAGCAAGAGTAGTCATTGTTACTTTGTTTTATGTGTTAAATGAGAATAGATAACTTTTTGATCATTCAGTGATTAGAGGTTGTTGTGTTAAATTGTTGTTTGTTTAAAGTCAACGAGTCTTAAGATTACACGGGATTTTACAATTCTTGATAAAACCGAGAAAATAAGTGAATACTTCACGGGTCATAGAAAAACCGTATAAATCTCTTAGGCAATATGGTATAAATCTCCAAAGGTAAGTGTATATGTCACCCAAGTGTAACGTATAAATCACCTTAAGAAAACTTGTATAAATCTCCAGTTAGAAGATTGTATAAATCATTGGAATTTACACGTATAAATCGCTGGATTGGAAACACACATAAATCGCTAGATTTGAAATACGTATAAATCGTTGGATTTGAAACACGTATAAATCGCTGGATTTGAAACACGTATAAATCGCTAGATTTAAAACACGTATAAATCGCTGGATACACACACGTATACATCCTCGAATCCAAAAACGTATAAATCACCGAATTTAAAAACGTATAAATCGCCGACTTTGACGCACGTATAAATCGCCGGAACTGCACATGTATAAATCACCTTATACCCAAACGTATAAATCACCGAATTCAACACGTATAAATCGCCAGAATCAAACACATATAAATCGTCGAATTTAACAACGTATAAATCACCGAATTCAATACGTATAAATCGCCGAATTCAAACAGGGTGTATAAAAAGCCGTCTTCAAACACTTCAAATCACTTAAAACACAATTTTGACGTTTTTACTTGAATTCACTTGTACTTCTTGCTATTCTAAGTCTAGGAGAATCTTAAAAACACAAACTTTATGGATTTTAACACAAAAAATTTGAAATCAAGATTCCTGTACCCAAAACCCTTTTTTCGAAACAAAAACAACAAAAAATGAAGATTTTTTAGTTTTTCCAAAGTTTTTCTTGTACAACTACCCTATACTAAGATAACCAAAGAAGAAAGTTAAGAGCTTTATAGTTTAAAACCCACAAAAGATGAAAATCCTTTGTGATGGTTCGAACCAAGACCAGGAGTAAACAAGTAAAAGAAACGCACACAAAACCAAGCTAGATCACCTCATGGCTCGTGATACCAATTGTAGAATACTAGTTTTATCTAAACTCACAATCAAATAAGCAAAGAACTAGAGAGAGAAAGGAGGGATAAACACTTCTAGAGAGAGAAAGGAAAAAAGGAAAATATTAGATTAGCAAAATGTGAAGTGAACAACCAGCCCTCTCCAAGGTGTGGAGAGGGGTATAAATACAAGCCTAGTGGCCGGCCATAGAGCCTTGATGGGCTTTCCATGGGCCTTAGGCCATACTAGCCTATTTAGTTTCCAAATATTACTTTACGAGCTATCTAACAATGCAATGGAAGTGACCGATACTTTTCGTATTCCTAACAATAGACATTTAGAATTAGAAAATCCGCAAGGGTTACAGCTGCGTAGCTCGTTTAATATTCATTTAATATTAGGTTTTAGACCACGATTTCCAACAGTAGCATCACAAGCAAATGAGCTTTTCTACCTAGACAATAGACATATCATGGGCATTTAACTTACTCTTTAAAGGCTTTCATGGCACAACCGATTAGACCTCGTAACTAGAAGCACAGAAACGATACACTAGCACCTCACAATAAGTGTTTGGATTCTCTCTTTCTCGGTGTATAATAAATTATAACAATATGGGAAATGGAAAATATAACACTCATTACCTTGCCATAGCATACAAATTACCATAGACTTGATAAATGATCAAACCTCCATCGCTAGCGTAAGTACTAATAGTTACTATCAAAGAGGTCTTTAAAGGGTTGTGGGGTGTAGGTGTAATATGATAACATAGAAACGAAAACGGATGGGAAATATTTGGGGAGTGACTTTTTGGGTGAATTTTGGGTGAAGTGGTGAGTTAATTATCTTATAGGAATACACGCTGGTTTGTTGCTAAGCCAAAGACTCTACCACTCGGACAAGATGTACAAACTCTACATCAAACTCTTTATTTTTCTTTTCTAGACTCTATGATAAACATAAAGATAAACAAATAAACAAACGCAAATGATATTCCATATATTTTTTTCTAATTTTTTTCGATTTTTCTTCTTTCTTCTTTCTTTTTTTTTTCTTTTTCAATTTTTTCTATTTTTTTCGTACACTTTTGCCCTACCATTTGCAACATATAATACATCAAATGCGGTTTATAGATACATCTCTACACTTGAACTTTTACATACTCGATAAATAAACTAAGTATGACCCGAATTGAGTTGGATAAAAATAACATGGAGACTATTTGACAAACATATGGGGGTATTGACTTAGCTTTTCTTCCTCATTCTTTCGCAAAATAAATACTACCCTGAATCCCAATCGTCCCAAAATAATATATACAAGGATAAGGACTTAGCAACCGTGTACTCAAATAATTAACTAGGGTTTAACACAACGATGTACTAAAAGCAAGTACATACAATGTTGGCTAAGGTTTTAGGTGTAACAATTGGTTGTAAGGTATCAAAATTCAACTACTACATACTTCTGGAATAGTCTATTTAAGAATTCCTAGAAATTCCCTTTTGGTCGTTCCATAAAACATAAAATAGAAGAAAAACAAAAAGGATAGGTCGATGTTTAACTAGGGGGATCTCGCACTAAAAGTGAGCGCGAAGCAAGGGTGTGGGATCATTATATAGTCGGGGTGACCATAGTAACAATTACAGGTTTAAAACATGGGTTAATCCTAGTGCCTCTTATCATTTAGCAAATATTATTACTCACTACGCAGTCTCGAGATGCATCACTAAAGAAAGTTCTATAATTTAATACACTACCGGTATACTCATATAATTTAATATCAATGCTTAGAGCTCCAAAAAGGCCCCAAAACCACACATGCACATGGATAACTATGGAATAGACATACATGACTGCACATTCCTTAACTCGAGAAAGCTTAAAGATATAAACTATCTTGGGCATCAAAGGTGGATACCCGAATTTCTAAAGATCTAAAGGCGTAAACCTTACAATTTGGGGGTGAATTCATTTTGAGTCGAAGGGTTTTTGTGCTAGTCGTATAATTCCCTATCCAATGAGATGCTCTAGTACTATGTTTCACCGGTATGTGCCATAAAAAATTTAAATTTGGGTTAAAATTACCTTCTACGCTATGTTTTGATATATTGCTCATCATTTTAAGGACAAAGCAAAAGACATAATTTAATTCCCTTTCCTAATCATTAACTAGGGGTTTTACGCGAATGAGGATGTGATCGTGCATGTATGTCTATTTCGTCATTACGGCCATGTATGCATGTCTCAGCTGCCTTGTTGGTTTATTACTATTGGTGAAAGTTATAAGATCCATACCCTATGTTAATTTACTATTCATACTCTTTAGCTTATTCGAGGTGGGAGTGAGCAGTCACATATGTCTATCCCATCATTACGGGTGTGTATGTGTGGTCTTTATCGCCCTCCTAGAATATTGGTATCGTTAAAGATTAGTTAGAGTAATCAACCCTAAGCCTTCTCATATAAACTTATATTTACCTTTATAAACTTGTTACTCCTTAGCTTTAGCGGTGGATATGTGTATCCTTGCCAAGCTTATGATAGAATACTCGTCATGACCGAGAAATTAAGCGAATTAGTTACATGTTACCACATAGATTAGTTGAGTGAGTTGAGTGTTTTCATCTTTCTATTTTGTGAGGTGTTTGGTTGTGTACTTGTAATAGATCAAATAAATGCTTTAACAGAAAATATCCTTAGGGATAAATTTTTATAAACTTCTAAAGGCTACTTGAGGACAAGTAGGATTCAAGTGGGGGGATATTTGATGACATCAAATAACATCTATTTTATAGCATCATTTATCCCATGTATCTAACCCATTTTGTATAATTATTGCAAAGAATTGTTACTTAATCGTTTATATTTAAGAATTGTAGTAATTACGGAGAGAATAATCTTGTATCTTAGTAGTACTGGCTGAATATTAGCAAAAAGGGGGCATTGGGCAAAGAGCTTAAACGAAGATATTTTGAAGATTATTATTCTGACTACCAATACGCCGTATTGGATATATAGTATGTGAATATTCTAGAAGATATCAAACGTGGTCCCTACTCCAAGAAACTCTAATACGCCGTATCCAGCCCATTGGATATGCCGTATCGAACCGACTTCCAGACAGTATAAATAGAAAACTTAAAAACGAGTTATAAGTGTGCTAAATAATATTCTCGATACCTAAACCACAAAAGTCGATTTTCCGAGGAGAAAAAGAGCAAAAGAGGTCTTGCAACGCATTCCAATCCATAGAAGACAACGTGTAATTTCTTATACTTTTGTAATCGTTTAGTTTTTGGTATCATTCATTAACTCGGTTACTTTACCTTGGCTAAAACAATTACTCTTGTATTAATTATGATGTTTGAAGGCTAATACCTTCGGGTATTAGGCATTATTATGAAGATCTGAATGTTTGGTTTTGTTTATATATCGATTGCCTAATTTATCGTTGTATGTTTGTTTATGTTTATCAATTCATGCTTGTTTATGCAACAACTGGATCTAGTGATACGGACAAAGTAATCTAGATGACGGGATAGCTCTCCATATAGTAGTTTATACATCTAGAATCATAGGATCACAAATATTGTCCTTCTAAAATCGTGCTAAGGATATGCTTCTGGCTTAACTAGTTAATGTAAATTGCCTTTGGTTTATTGAACATGTTGACTAGTAGGTGAATCTAGATAATTCAACAAATAATATTCTGATTTCATTGGATAGTTAGACAAGTGGACTACTAGTGTATAAATTACCATTAAACAGTAAGTGGGTAAAGTCTCTATGAGCTAGGGTTTAACAAGATCACCATTGCTTTAATACCTAAGATAGATTATAATCAAGTAATAAGGATGCTTTATACGGATGCTTTAATTGTGACAGAATTAATATGTCTAGGTCTTAGGATGAAGTCCCGCCTAAGTCTAAGAATGATATGCCTCTTCAAGATAAATAATCATTGCACTAATAAACAAACCAACTTCTAATCGGATTAATAATGGCTAATACAATTTTCTATCATAAGGCTCGACCGCTCTTTTATTTTCTGTTAATTTACTTGCGTGGTTTAAAGTGTCTTGAATTGATTGTAGTCACCAAACAAACCCGTGCCAGTCTCTCAGGCTGAAACCCCCCTTTTACCTGTTAGAATTAGGATTAGAACTAACATATGATTAGCATAGGTTTGACTTAGATTAGAATTAACTTAGATTAGATAAACCAAAATATAAATAAATTGAGAGATTTAACCTCACTTCAAGTGTTCGACACTCTACTTACCACGAATCTACCACCGACCGGGTACATTGCCCGTTAAAGTGTTGTTTTTGGTTAAGTCGGCAAAATAAAATTTTAAAACTTGAATAATTAAAATATACACCACACAACGATAGTTGGGCCATCGCGCTTCCTTGGTTACGCATCCCTAGGTTTATCCTCTTTCTTTACGATAGTGATTGTGTTAACGAAGTAAACGCGTTTAGGAGAGGGGTCTTTTTCGTCAAAAGTTTTTAGGGATGATTGTTCTTGGTATTTTTGTAATAACAATTTTGATGGGCTTTTAATGACCTCCTTGTTCCGAGGTTCCTTACTTCCTGAGTAGTCAGATGATATTGCACTCACGCGGGTAGTGTCATCATGAGTAGAGTCAATGTCGAATCTTTTCGAATACATCTTTCACAATGTATCAATTTTATTGCTCATATCATCTTGTTGTTGCTGAAGTTGGGTTTTAAGGCTAGACATCCATTTCTATTGATGTGAATCAAAATCGCTCATCATTTTTTCTAAGTTAGTTGGGTAGGTTGTTGGTCCGTAGGGTATGTAGGAAGAGTATGTGGAAATTGAGCCCCTTTGCGGACTTGTGAAGGTTTGAGTACGTTCCCAACTAAAATTAGGTTTGCCCTTCAAGTATTGGCGGCTTCGTTAAAGGTTCTTGGCCTATGATTAGTAGTAAACAACTTACCTCCTACTATGTTGTTTCGCGATTTACCTCCCACTCCATTGTTTCACGAGGACGCATAATTAACAAAAGCTTGCTCGGGATTTTCCATGCAATATTGAGTGTCGTGAGGACCACTGCAAATCTCATATGAAGAAGCGATTCTATTTACTTAGACGGGTTGGTTAGGAGCAAGATGAGCTTCCATCAACCGTTGTACTTGATTTTCGAGCTCGATGAACGTCGGTCAGATGTACTCGGGACATCTTGAGGCATAGAGATAGCCTTAACCTGTTTAGTGGAATCTCTTAGGTCATTCCAACTTTCATTGTCATAGAGGGCGAGGTCCTCTAATAATGCCCACGATTCTTCGTCATTTTTCTCACGTAGCTTGCCACTAGCCGCTTGATCGATGGTTTGCCTTGTGATCGGATTGACATGATCATAGAAAATCTGCATTTTGAGCCAAAGATCGATGCCATGATGAGGGAATTTTTAGAGTAAGTCCTTGAAACGAGTCCATGCTTCGGATAGAGAATCACCTTGGTGTTGTTGGATCATCAAGATGTCATTGCGAAGTTTAGAAGTCCTTTCCGGTGGAAAGAATTGAGCAATGAAACGAGTAGTGAGATCCTCGCAAGTGGAGATGGATCCCGCAGGAAGACGTTCAAGCCAATTGCTATCTTGATCTCAAAGGAAAAATTAAAATAAACGCAATCGTGTTCTTTCCCTATTTTCAACATTAAGGTAAAAAGAGTCAACGATTTTTAAGAAATCCTTAAAATGTTGATTTGGATCCTCGAATCGGAGTCCCTAGAATAAGCATCCATTTTGCACCAACCAGATGGTGTCGGATCGAAGAGGCACTACATTGTTCCCGTCAGGGAGTCCAATGGTGTTTCGGTAGCCCTCGTGGATAGGTCGGGAGTAATCTCGTAAGGTACGACGCAGAATTTCGTCTCCCCATTGAGGTCAACGAAAAGATTTTCGAACAAAAACACAAAGATAGGTAGACTACAAGAAAGTTAATAACAAGAAAATAAAAATCTCACTTGAAATTATTCAAGTGAGTAGATCTAAGCTAAATAAATTTCGGAACCTACGTTATTCCCCAGCAGCGGCGCCAAAAACTTCGATGAGCGTTGTAAACTCCCACTAAGTTTTACAACTCCCTAGGTAGTGTACCTAACCATTGTAGTATAATATAGGCAGGACACGGGGGTTGTTATCGTTCTCTAGGGGAATAACACTGTGAAGGTCTAAACTAAACGTAATTAAGATGTAGGGGATTTGAAAGAAGAATATTTTTATATTTTTATATTTTATGAAAGCAAGTAAAATCTCGGGTTTTGAAGAGGTTGGTTTTAAACTACTAATTAAACTAAATTAACTAATTAAGATAAGGGGAATTCGTATGATAAGGGAGTAGTGTTTACTTAATCATGCACGATCCTTAGTAAGCTTTTCCTAACTCTATTGCTTTGTCACACTTGTGATGTATATGTAAGTATTTCCTAGAAGCATGATGAATTACACGAAAACGCCGTCTAAAATATAAATACCTAGGGCAACACACATGCAAGGTAGTATGAAGACTATTACATGGCCCCTAGGAAGATACACGCGCATTAAAATACTTAAAGGGGATCAACCATATCTAGGCAAGGTAGTATGAAGACTATTACCTATGGAATCCTTTCTACACAATCATGCCACTCTAGATCTTCGAAACAAACACGAGTAACTAGGATACTAGAGATTAAACATGCACACACATCAACAAGAAGCAATATAGTAAAGATCTACATACCAATTCACATGCAATCATAAGCAAACACTTAAAAGATCTAGCCTAGCATGTTCAAGATAGAAGAAGAACAATTCTATATCAAACAATAAGACATATTGAAAGATAAAGGATAAAATGACTTCACTATTATGAATCAAGCAATTAGAGATGGTATAGAAGGGTTGGGAAACCATAAAATACTCCCAAAATCTGGTACAAGTCGACCTCATACGAACTAAGCCCTAATCCTCTATGATAATGTATCTTTTTGAAACGTAAAATTCGAGTTTGTATATATAAAAATCAGACCGCGACGACGTCACAACTTTTCAGACGCCGTCGCCAAGCTAGGGTTGATAGGGCTTCATATTTGACGGCAATAATCCAGACGACGCCGCGTTGCAATCCTGACGTGGTCACAACCTTTCCAGACGTGGTCTCCACAGCCTGGTCTTGAATCTTTAATGTGTCTTCATGCTCGTTTGCCATCTTGTCTGATTTCTTCTAAAATTAAGCCCAAGTCACGTGTATTTCCTCAAAATGTCTTCCAAGTGCTAAAAATGCAAAAAAGAAACGATTAAGCACATATTCTTGATATATTTGCATGATTATAAGGGTAAAATGACCCCGAAAAAGTGTATAAAATTATACCTCATCAACGCCGTCGCCACGCTAGGGTTTATAGGGCTTCATATTTGACGGCTGATCCAGACGGCGTCATAAATATTCCAGACAGCGTCACGTTGCAATCCAGACGTGGTCACAACCTTTCCAGACATGGTCTCCACAGCCTGGTCTTGAATCTTCAATGTGTCTTCATGCCCGTTTGCCATCTTGTTCGGTTTCTTCCAAAATTAAGCCCAAGTCACGTGTATCTCCTCCAAATGCCTTCCAAGTGCTAAAAATGCAAAAAGAAACGATTAAGCACATATTCTTGATATATTTGCATGATTATAAGGGTAAAATGACCTCGAAAAAGTGTATAAAATTACACCTCGTCAATACGACTAAAGCTTCATTAACACGACCTTTCTATATCTATTGCTAAAAAATTACTTTTGCGCAAGTTTTAGTGTTAGCGAAGGGTATTTAGTGGCCTGATGGGATCCTTCAATTGAAGTATCTAAATTCATGCAATTGTACTACTAGCGTACTATATTTAAAGTATGCCAGACCATCACAAATTATCCTTATAGTAAATCATGGTCTACAAGAGGAGGTTGCCAAAGAACTTGGCGTGCCTGTTCAATTTCAGCGGTTCTGGATATGGGCCAAGAGGCAGAATCACACATACTGTCCCAATCGCCCTTTAGCGGCACGGGAGGAAACACAAACGATATATTTCTTTTACTTGCTATTGTATTTTATTAAGTGAAACACATTGAATCGCATTCCTCACCAGAATAGAGATGAGCCTACTCGACTAAATATGTAGTATTTGGGAGTCCGATTCCAAACAGAACTCAAATATGAGGGTAATTTATGTAACTTACAAAGCGAAATGTTGGCAGTCAAATGGGGTGTTTTTTCATTCTCAACTTTCATATCTTTTGGATAATTTATCCGACTAAAAGAAGGAAACAATTGCTTATATGTGTTTATAAAGAAATAAGCGCAACGTTTTGTGGTGGCCGCTAATTCAACTTTTTTAAAAATGTGCTTGCATGTGTAAAAGGGGTAGAAGGATATGACAATGGAGAAAAGCATTGCACTAGACAATACCCTGATTATTAGCATTGTATTGAAAAGGCTGTAAGCTTATTCTCTTCTATCCTTTGTTCCCCGTTTTTAGTTCTACAAAGCAATCAATTACTAGAACCTTTTTTTTAAAATAAGCCGATAAGCCCATAAAATAAGCTAATCAAAACACCCCCTAACTTAAGTAGCTTAACTAACCAACCTAACTAACTTTTTTTGGGCAGATATTGCTACTGTACAATATTCGTTCAGGAATAAGAACCTATATACAATAGGATTAAACCGAATTAATAATGTTTCGTTGTTTTCCAGCAACCAGAGAATATTCCGGTGGAGTTTCGGAGTGTCACGGTGGTAGATTGATGATTTAAGCAGTTGCTACACTTGAACCGATGTGTTCGGATATGGAGCATGATAGTGCAGTAAAACAACAGGTGCCAAATTCGGTAAGTGTGGATAAGGTTTATGATGAGAAGGAGTTGTTGAAACGGAATCAATATCGAAAGCGTATAAAGGATGGGAGGCGTGGAATAAGGATGTCAAGCATAGTCCAGTGCTGCCTTGATTGATTAGTTATGTGTTTTAGATGTTTGTTATTGTTTGTGTTAGGAACGTGAATGTGTGATATGTGTTAATTGGAATATTTTATTTAATACACGTAACTTTATCATTTACCAATGCACGAGGCGTTAGCACCCGTGCAAAAAAGGCGAGCATCAGTTTTTTCCCAAAAACCAAACTCTGTGCAACGCATGGGTGCTAACGCCTCGTGGGTAATAATATAGAAATATAAACATTATTTGATGTTATTAATTATATATACTTATGAAGAAAACATAACCTAACTTTTTTTTAAATGATGTAAATAATAAAAACATAACTTGCAATAAATGAATTTGTCACGTAGTTTTATGTAAAAAAATTTATAACGCATGTGTCCGACTTGACATTGCAAGCCGACTATTCTTTTGGATAGCCCGAAGTCAAAGCAGGTGAACCTCCGTGGCCAATGAAATATTAATTTTCTCCTCAGTAGTTTTATGCAAATTGAATTATTCTATTTTTCATTTCACATTTATCAATACTACACATAAATATAAAATATATTTACTTAAAACTTAAAAACTGAATAATGTGGTTATATTAAAATACCTTTAGTTATAATAAAAGGTAATAGAGTTATTAATTATTTAAATAGTTTATTACAATTTAAACTACTATTTTTTCCACATTTAGTTACTTCACAGCCATACATATATAAAATAACTTAACATATAAATTAACACTATACACTTCGTCACTATACACAGGTAATTGTATATTTTATAAAAGTGTTTTGATTGATTACAATTTGAAAGTTAACATCTATTCGTACTATATATATGCATAATGGTAACAACATACATCATTAAATTAATAGTTTAAATATTGTTTAATCCTTAAATCATTTGTATAGAATGACAACTAACTATCTTATATTATATAAATCATAAATATATCTCACAAAATGAGGTATCATTGAAACACAAACTTTTTCGTTAATCTTTAAATTTATCATTTTTCGTTTATAACTCATATTTTTCACTGCAAATTAAATTCGTAAATATTACATAAAAGGTCACAACAAAACCCAAATTCACCTGTATAGTTAGCTGCCGCTATATATATCATCGCTTTATGCTAGTACTTATCAAAAGAATGTAATATTGTTTTATTAAGAAAAAGTAAAAAAATAAACAAAATCAAATAAAGAAAGAATAGTAATGTAACAGCATCTCCATCTTTTTAACCATCATAACACATTAACACCACATGGTGAATCTCACAACATATAAATTCCATCACGCACACACACACACTAAAATCACACACACATTTACACAACAACCAAATCTCATCGAAAACCCTTCTCCTCCTTCTTATTAATTCTCAGATCAGGTATACATATACACACACCTAATTACATCACAATTCATTAATTATTATTTAATTATTTATTTAATTAATTATTCATCAATTAATTATGATCTAATTTAGTTTAATTATTGTTTTATGTAGTGTTGATTAGGTTTTGATTGATTGATTGATGGAGAATTGATGATATAATTGAGATATGCCGGAATTAAGAAATGTTAATGATGACGGTGATGGTGATGATGTGACGACGTCGTATGGATCAGTTTCGGTTAAGTCGGACGTTGCGTTTTGGTCGAAACGAAGAGATGATGTTACTTTTAATCAGCTTCAGAAGGTAGTTTGATTTATAGATGATGTGATATTGATGCTTGTGTGTGAATTTGTATTCGTTACGGTTATTTTATTAGTTTGTTGTGATTAGTAGATGTTTTGTGTCGGTTAGATGTTCAAGTTTTGTATAAGTAGGTAGTTACGGTGTTGTGGTTAGTAGATGTTATGTGTCGGTTTAGTGCTAATTTTCGTATACGTTAGTTGGATGTTGTGAATTCGTATTCATTATGGTTAGGAGTTAAGGTGTTGTGATTAGCGGATGTTATGTATCGGTTAAATGTCAAGTTACGTATATGTAAGTAGGATGTTGTGATTTTGTTGTTTATGTGTGAATTCGTATTCGTTACGTTAATAATTAGTCTGTTGTGATTAGTAGGCGCTATGTGCCTGTTAGATGATACGTAATTAGGATAGTGTGATTTTGCTGTTTATTTGTGGATTTGTATTTGTTACGTTAGTAGTTAAGATGCTGTGATTTAGTTGTGTATATGTGAATTTGTATTCGTTAGGTTAGTAGTTAAGATGTTGTGATTAGTAGATATTATGTGTCGGTTGAATGTTCGTGTCAATTCGTTTTCGTTATGTTAGTAGTTAGTCAGTTGTGATTAGTAGATATAACACGTCGGTTAAATGTTAAGTTTAGTAATATTTTGATTTTGTTGTTTATTTGTGAGTTTGTATTCTTAACGTTAGTAATTAAGATGTTGTGATTAGAAGATGATATGTGGCGGTTAAAAGGTAAGTTTCGTATACATAATTAGGCTGTTGTGATTTTGTATTCATTACGAATAGTAGTTAAGATGTTGTGATTATCAAATGTTATTTGTCGGTTCAGTGTTAAGTTACGTATATGTAAGTAGGATGTTGTGATTTTGCTGTTTAGTTGTGAATTTGTATCCGTTACGGTTAGCAGTTAAGATATTTTAATTACTAGATGTTACGTATCGGTTAAAAGTGAAGTTACGTAAGGGGTAATTAGGATGTTTTGATCTTGCTGGTGAGAGTGGCTTTGATTACGTAAGCGGATGGCGTTGTTTGTTGAAGTTGAAGGTGATATGTTTGAGTTGCCTGTGGTAATTGTGTTGCGGAGTTGAGATGACAAAAAAAGCGGATGACATTGTTTGTTGAAGCTTGGGGTGATGCATTTGAGTTGCATTTGGTTAATTGTTTCATAGATTTTAAGAGGCTAAAAGCAAGCTTGCATAACGATGATAGTGTGGCATAGGTGTACCTAAGGGTCCATGGATTTGTATTTGGCAATGATTATGTACTTGCATTGGAAATATATGGTGTAGATCTTATGGATATTGTGATTTTGTTGTTTTTGTGTGAATTCGTATCTGTTACGTTAGTAGTCACTCTGTTGTGATTCGTAGTTTTTTAGTATCGATAAAATGTTAAAAGTTTTGTATTGGTAAGTAGGTCGTGAATCTGTATGCGTAAGTAATCCTTAATGTTTGCTGGTGAAAGTGGCTTTGATTATGTAGGAAAGCAAGGAAGAGTAGATGGTATTATATGTTAGAAAGGGGATAGCATTGTTTTTTGTAGCTTGTGTTGCCAACTTGGACTTCCGTTCAATTAATTGTGTTGCGGACTTGAGATGACTTATTTGAGCCATAGATTCTAAGAGGCATA
Source organism: Tanacetum coccineum (assembly GCA_026074375.1). NCBI lineage: Eukaryota > Viridiplantae > Streptophyta > Magnoliopsida > Asterales > Asteraceae > Tanacetum > Tanacetum coccineum. The sequence continues at coordinate 36,936 of BQNB010032673.1, read as the reverse complement.
AGTTTACCTAAGGGTCTTCGTCAACGCTATTTAATTAACAAAAATTTGTGATCAAGTTTCGCTTACATTTTTTTTAAAAGTATCTGTAGTCCGTATTACCGCATGACCATATTTTCCTTTTTTTGAAATGCAATGCTAGGAAAATGATAGCTGTGTTCTATGCGATAAAGTTGGCGATACAATGTTAAAAATTATTGAGTTATTGTATGGCGTGTATATTGATGATATTTGTAAATTAATGGGTTTGTGTTATCTGTTGTAGTTCTGGAGCGACTTACCGCTGCAAGCTAGGCAGGAGTTGTTGAGGATTGACAAGCAAAGTCTTTTTGAACAAGCTCGTAAGAATATGTATTGCTCCAGATGCAATGGGTTACTTCTAGAAGGTTTTATGCAGATTGTTATGTATGGAAAGTCATTGCAGCTAGAGGGTATGGGTGGCCAGGGTTCTGGCAATAGGCTTGGAGCCTCAAAATCTCGAAAGATTGAGGATGTTTGTTTGACAATTGGGGGCAATGACGACGTTCAAGATCCATCTGTTCACCCTTGGGGAGGTCTAACTACTACCAAGGATGGAACACTCACCCTCATGGATTGCTATATTTGTGCAAAATATTTAAAGGGGCTCCAAAATGTACATGCCTAATGCTTGTGTAGTTGTCATATAGTTGATTACTATTTGCGGTATCATTTTTCTGGAGTGGTAATGTTTTTATCTCATATTACGCTCAAATCAGGTCTTTGACAGTGCTAGATCAAGGGAGCGGGAGCGTGAAAAACTTTATCCCGACGCATGTGGAGGAGGAGGTCGTGGATGGATTAGTCAAGGGATCGTGGGGTATGGCAGAGGTCATGGGAGTCGGGAAACATGCGCATTGCATACTGCCAGACTATCTGTTGGCACTTTGGTTGATTTTTGGTCTGCACTAGGAGAAGAGACTCGCTATTCTCTTTTAAGGATGAAGGAAGAAGATTTTATGGAGCGGCTAATGTACAGGTTGGTATTGGTCAAAAACATTATTAGTAATTAATGAAATGGCCCTACCATGAACAGGGAGGCATTCATATTTCCTTATACGTGTTGTGTAATTGATGAATGGGACAGAGATTGGCCCTTAACACTTATTAGAATATGTTGAATAAGCTTTTCTAATGCGACAAATATTTAGTTAAGGTAATTGTAATCTGCCTTTATTTGGTGTGCCCATAACAACCTAGTTTAACTACTTAACTCATCCCACTGAAGTCGTAGGGATCCAACTATGTTCCCTCCAAATAAAGCAACTCATTTGCCTTTTTCTTTACCATGATTTATGCATGAAATACATTATGGTGATCCCTTTGTCTTTATCCGTTTGTTGATATGGCTACCACTATCAAGTGTTCCAAGCGCTAGGTTTCCGTTTCAGATTTGTCCAAAGGAAAGGAAAAGAAAGGCGCAGTTGTAATCAATGTTCTTGAACCGAAAGGAAAGTGATGTAAAGGAAAGAAAAGCTCATTAATGGTGGTTTTTCATTACAGTCAGTTTTACAATTGTGTTCTTAATGTGTAAATTATAAAGGTATTCATTAAAGGCGGCTTTGTTATTACATAAATTTGTTACCCTTTTCCTTCACTTTCTTTTCAAGAATGGGAGGAAAGTTTCGTAGGAAACCTCATTAAATCCCCCCTCCTCCCCCTCATGTTCTTTTCTTTCCCTCCGTAAAAAAGAAAGTCAGATAACACAATTTTTTTCATCAGGATCATTTCCATGACCCTTTTAAATAAAGTAAAAACACGAGTAGCGTAGAAGTAAGTGATTGTGTCGTTGCCTTGCTTTGTGCATCTATGTAGAAGATGTTGCATCTAGAATTTACTGATGTCTTGTTTTGTTGGTTTGATTGTGTTGTTGCCTTACTCGGTGCATTTACGTAGAAGAAGTTGCATCTAGATTTCACTAATGTCTTGTCTTGCTGGTTGCATATTGTTTACATTGAACTTCTAGTAACTCATTATAGAGAGCGTGAAACCATTTCATTTGCTGATATAGGTATAGCTATTTATGTAGTGGTTTTGTTAGTAACTTCTGTTTAGTACGGAGTTGCAAATAAAGTGAAGTATTTTAAAAAATTTGTAAAGCAGGTTGCCATTACAGTAAATCAATTTTTTTAGTTTATAAATGCATACACAGTAAATCAATTTTTTTTGGTTATAAAGTTTGCCAGACGATAGGTTTTGTAGAGATTACAGAAATATTTTACTGCTACCACCTTAACTCTTGACTCGTTGTTTCATAGGTTCGACAGCAAGAGGTTTTGTAGAGATTGCAGAAAGAATGTTATCCGTGAATTTAAGGAGCTAAAGGAACTTAAGCGCATGAAAAGAGAAGCACGTTGCACAAGCTGGTTTTGTGTGGCTGATACAAGCTTCCAATATGAGGTAACAATGTGTAAAACTAGATGTATGTATTTGGTCAGGTCAGGTAAGGAGTGGGTTGGGTAAAGGAATATATTGGGTTCAGGTCAAAATGGGTAATTTTGTGCCTTCCTAAAAATAGATGGGTAGTTTTGTAGCGTGGGTCAAACACTCATCACTAGTCACAAACACTTCTTTTTTACAAAATTATATTTGAGTATTTGTTTTTTGTTTTTTTATGCTGCATCGTAATACACATGGAATTACTTTTTGATCCATGTAATTCATTTGACTGGTTTCCTTTTTTACCCATTGGAGATTAAACTTAAATCGAAAATTCACCTATGTATACCAAATGCATGAACTCTATGTAAACCAACTTTTCAGTAATGCCTCTACCAGTTTTTTTTTTAATCTTGCTATTACCAGCACTTTGGAATTTTGTATAATCTCCATTTTCTTTTCACAAAGTAGAGTTATAGAACAACTGAGAAAGGCGATGTTATTCTTCCAGGTGACTCTTGACACAATACAGGCTGATTGGCATCAAAATTATGCCGACTCTACAGGAATATACGAGCATTATGAATGGGCTGTTGGAACTGGGGAAGGGAAATCTGATATATTAGAGTTTGAAAATGTGGGATCAAAGGCAAGGGTTAAAGCAAGTGGTCTTGATCTAAATGGTTTGAATTCATGCTATATCACTCTAAGGGCATGGAGAACTGATGGACGCTGCAATGAAGTTTCAGTCAAAGCTCATGCTTTGAAGGGTCAACATTGTGTTCATGGCAGGCTTGTAGTCGGTGATGGTTTTGTTACAATTTCTAGAGGTGAAAGCATTAGGAGGTTCTTTGAGCATGCAGAAGAGGCCGAGGAAGAAGAGGTAGTTGAGTTTTTGCTTTCCACTAATGGTCATAGACTCATAGTATCTTTCTACTTAAATGATTCTTATTCGTATAGACCGATTTCAGGATGATGATTCCATGGATAAAGATGGGAATGAGCTAGACGGGGAATGCTCACGTCCCCAAAAACATGCGAAGAGTCCAGAACTTGCTCGAGAGTTTCTTTTAGATGCCGCAACAGTTATTTTTAAGGAACAGGTAAACGACGCTAAATTATTTTGTGTTTTTTGAATGTTAGCTTTTGTTTTCTATTTTGAATGAGTGGAGGAGGTCAACTTATGCTCCATTATATTTTTTAAATCCGTGTACTACTTTGTAGATGCTTCATTAAGTTATAGAAAATAACATGACTGACTTTGGGAGCTCATTGCATGTCTGTTCTTAGTGGTGTTTTTAAACTTTTAACTTAAATATTTTATTATGCATTAACCCACTTCTTGACTTATTCTACTTGACTTTATATTGCAAGAAAGAAAAACAAAAAAGAAATCATACTAAGAAAGAATGTAAGGGTGCGTTTAGTTAGAGAAAAAAATTCTTAGTTTTCTATTTTCAGATTTGTAAAAAAAAGGGGGATTTAGTTTTACACAAAACATAGAAAACACGTTCATATGATATTGTTTTCTATTTTCAAGAAAACAAGGGGGGTTACATGGAAAACAAAAAAATGTGTTTTGTAGTTTCCCTTGTTATAGTAGGAAGATGCAAAATTTCCGTTTTGTAGAGAATCTGATGGGAAACATTTGATTTGAAGGCAATTTCTATTTTCCTTGTTTTGTGCAAAACATTTTGTAGAAAAAAGGGTGTTTCCTTTCAACTAAACGCACCCTAAGCTTCTGGAAAACATGTGTCTGCTATTATTTTCTTTGTATCTACATTTTTTCTTAATCTGTCAAAAGTTGCCCATTTCTTCGAAATGAAATTGTTCTTTTTTTAATTGTATTTTTTGCAAGGAGTTCAATAAATCTGGCTCAGAGAGTCAAAGGCATACAGTGAAAGCAGGCAATTGTGCTTGTTTTTGCACTTTTGTTTAGCAATGGTCCCTTTTTGACTATCTGGCATTTGCAATTATCTATATCAATCTTCCTTGTATTTACAGCTCTGTTGATCTACTTTAGTCTTGCCATTATTTTGTATAGGTTGAAAAGGCTTTCAGAGAAGGGACTGCACGTCAAAATGCACATAGCATGTTTGTATCTCTTGCACTAAAATTATTGGAACACCGTGTGATGGTTGCTTGCAAGGACATCATTACTTTGGAAAAACAGGTAAGCACCTTCATTTTGATATGATATCGTTTATAAGTGGTCAAATAAAAAAGTTTAGCGAAAAGGGGAACAAGTCAAATAGGTCAAAACTTGCTTGTAATCATCCCCCCTAAATTCTTTTTTGTACAAATATTTAAATTACTACAATCGTGTTTTTGTTTTGAAATTGAGAAAAGTATGTGCGGGTCAAGCCGACTTGATTTGTTCAACCCCACCACCTGTAGACTTGTCATCCAACTCCCTCATCTTACCGCCTTATGTTGTATATTGCTTCCTTAACTTTATCTTTCCTCAGTGTAAACTCCTCGAAGAAGAAGAAAAGGAGAAACGAGACGAAGAAGAACGAAAAGAGCGCAGAAGAGCAAAAGAGAAAGAAAAAAAACTTCGTAGGAAAGAGAGGCTGAGAAGCAAGGAAAAGGAAAAAGAAAATAATTGCTCTGAGCCTACTCAAATTTCTACTGTTCCAGATGTCAGTAAAGAGGACCTAACAAGTGATAACGATGAAATAATTATCACCAACAACACATATTGTGAAGAGCAAGATGAAGATACTTCCCTGTCCATACATGCATCAGAAGATTATACCCAAGAGGAACAAATATTGGATTGTGATGAAAACTGCAATGCAGAATTTAGTTATAGGAAAAATGGGAATCATTTGTTTGACAATGATCAGTCAAAGTACCCACGTAGGAGACTGAAACCCTGGAAAGATTATCATCTCGATCAATCCACAAAGTGGTCTGATAGGCGACGATTTGAAAGTGGATCCATCGTCAACAAACCCGGCCCACGGTTCCACAATAATGACGGCTTTGAAACTTTTCCTAGAAATAGTAACTTCATTGGTGTAAATAAGCCAATAAGAAGGTCAAACGGGTCAAGGTACACTGAGAGATCACATTGTTCTCATAGTAATAGAAACAATGGCTGGTATGATGCTTCTGCTTGCAATTGCTACCAACATAATGATTACAGACCCAAAATAAGTAAGCCAGAAAACAAGTACAGTCCTAAGGCCAAAACTATTACTGGAAACTATGGTTTGGGTAGAGATTCACCGTATACAAAGAAAGTATGGGAACCTATGGAAACACAAAAGAGATCCGATCTATCTTCCGTTGTCACTGAATCCGTCAAGCGGGTTGATTCATCAGACGCGACCCATTCGAGTCCTACCAATCAAAAGGATATTGATTTGAAGGATGCAACCTCATCCTTAAGTGGGACAACAGACGTGTCTTCTAGCAGCAGCAGTAACTCAAATTCTGATAGCTGCTCGTCATGTCTTGGTGAAGGTGATGGAAATACTTCATTTTCCTCAAACCCTCAGAATCCCGAATCGTCATCCACATCAGATTCGGAATACGCCAGCCATCATTCTGACGTGATTAAAGAAACATCACTCTGTATCGAGAAGGAATTTCCCGATTGTGGTACTGTCAAAGAAACGTCACTCTGTGTCGAGAATGAATTTCCCGATTGTGGTACCATTAATTTAGAGAACACAAAAGCAACTGAAAGTGTCCCAGGATCTCAGCCTCAAGGGAATAATATTATTCAACCACCATTGCAAGCTCAGAGTATGCATTTTCCGGTGTTTCAAGCTCCTATGGGTTATTATCATCAGGGCCCGGTTCCATGGACCACTGCCCCAACTAATGGACTAATGCCATTACCGCATCCGAACCACTATCTATTTGCTAGCCCGTTCGGTTATGGTTCAGGTTTCCTTCAGTATGGTGTCGGTGGTCTACAACCATTGGCCCCACCATTACTAAGCCATGGTCAGCTGCCAATGTACCAACCGGTCCCGCCAATCAATGCTATTAAAGACCACAGCAAAGCTGTACCCGCGACACAGAATGTCGAACAGAAAGAAAATTCTGATACATTGCAGAATGGGTTCTCAACTGGTGCAGGAGGACAAAATGGTAATGTTGACAATACGGAAAAAGGTGACATTGGGTTTTCTCTCTTTCACTTTGGTGGACCAGTTGACGTTTCAAACGGGTTTAATCCTGATGCAGTTGCAGCAGCGCTTCCTCCCAAAAAAGAGGTTGAGATGAACAATTGTTCGAAAACATCTGGAGATAGTTGTGGCGCAAAGGATATGAATGCTGTGGAAGAATATAACTTATTTGCAGCAAGTAACGGGATAAAGTTTTCGTTCTTCTAAATACAATTTTGAGAAGATTTTAAGATTTTGGTTTATATCCAAAACGCGAAATCGTTGAGGTACCCAATTTTTATTTGGTATGCAATAATCTTGTGAAACAAATTCAACATGTTTTTTTTTTTTTTTTATCATTATTTCGGTCCATGAATCAGTTTTGATTGTTTTATACCCTTCTTTGTTGTAGAGTCACAGTTTGATGGTATTTGTATTTGAGGTATTTTATTTTCCTATAGCAAAATGATAGACAGGTCATCATCCAATTTTCTTCTACACAATGATTTTGTTTTTATATTTTCTTTTTCCATTTTGTTGTGCACTTTGTTGGAGCATAAAAGAGGAAAATACTGAATAAATTTTACCTGAATTTTCTTTTTAAAGCAGAATAAAGTGGTTTGATTTTTGTATGGTGATTGTATTGTATGTGTGCTTTACGTTGTATGTTACAGAGTTTCGATGGTTTGAAGCACTAGACGGATTGTTCATCTGGTTTAGTTCATTTGCTCCTTTGATAGCATGATTTGGTTAGTTGAGAACTGATACATATCAATTGCCTCAATCCGGCTTGTGTTTTTGTTCCAAACATATGATGCAACACGGAATCCAAGTTGGTGGGTTCGGTTGGAAATTTTGAATACGTTATAAAGCACATTGTGGCATAGTATAGTTCGAAATCGGTGTGAACCAAAGTAACTGTATCAAGTACACGTAATGCATCTTATGGGGAGTGAAGTGAAATCATTTAACCATGACTAATGTTGCTAGCACTTAGGCTCTTAATCCCAAGCCCACCTTGGTTAAGAGAGGATATAACTTTTGACCAAGAAATTCATGGAATATTTTTTGTTTTAAGTTTGAATTTGCATAGTGAAATTCATGACTCACACTGCCATCATAAAAATAAATTTTATTTGATAAAAATATAGGTATTCATAAACAAATAAAGTATTCCAAATAATTTCAAAAAGTAAATCTATTTGTTTACTAGAAAATTGTCTGCGTGAAATGAATCATTATTGGCTTATTGTATTGTTTGTTTACCGCCAAAGTTTCACATATAACCAACTCATATTTATGGATGTTTGTTTGTATAAATTTTGTGGATGTAGCAAAACTCCAAAGTTTGTACCATATAAACATAGAGTACTTAATAAGCCCCAACAAATTTACAAGAAACCTTAAACAGATTTTCAATCGACAAAAAAATCTCCAACGATTCTAAACATAAAAAAACCAAACAAACATGATAATGATAGTACCGCAAGATCAAGCAGCAACAACTACTTTATTTAAGTTTATTTGTTTATTTACAAACCTTTCTCTGTTGCAGTTAGAAAAATAATCCATGTTGTAGATGCTTTGCTTCCTTTACAAACTTAAAAAAAAATAGGTTAGTGGGTTATGCCCGTAACGGAGCTAGAAAGTTATGGTCGGGGTAAACTTTAATAATTTTTGAAAACCATGCTATAAATTTGTTCGTAAAAAGATAAATTACAGGAACAATCAGATATTTTAAAAATTTTACACTATAATTTTTTCGTTAAACTACCCATGATCACCCTGCCCCCTCCGCTAATGGTTATAATTAGTTTTAGACTTTTAGAGTACAAGTCATGATGCACAATGTACAAGTAACTTGTAGGGTAGCCTTGGTACCAAAAGTAATGGTTTCTATCTTTCACAACTGTGATTTGGCTGGCTTTTCTAGCAAATTTTTGTGTATCTAGTGATATCAAATGTACAACTAGTATTTGCATAGAAGTACAAGTAATTAATACTACATAAACTACCAAATGATGTTTACAAGTGACAACAAATTTAAGTTTATCTCGGTGATGATGTTTACAAGTGGGCAAGTCTCCCGAGTTCCTTTTATGCTGTTTTTGATGGCCATGGAGGGGCTGAAGCAGCATCATATGTCAAAGAACATGCCATGAGATTATTCTCTGAGAGTTCTGATCTACCAAAAGCAACAACATTAGATGGATCAGTAGATGAATTGTTCTTAAAAGAGTTTAAGACTTCCATTGCAAAGCGTTTTTACAAGCTGACCAAGATCTGAAGGAAGAATGCAGTGTTAGTGATTATTGTGGAACCACGGCTTTAACGGTTTTAATACTTGGGAGACATTTACTGATAGCACACGCTGGAGACTGCCGTGCGGTTATTTCTAGGAAAGGAGTTGCAAGGCAATTGTCAAACGACCACAGACCGTTTAATATAGTAGAAAAGAAGAGAGTGAAGGAACTAGGCGGTTACTTTGAAGATGACAGATGCATGAAATCAGAATCACCTCTGATTGCTGAGCCAGAAATGACACAAATGGTGTAGACCAAGGATGATGAATTCATGATAATTGGATGTGACAGGTGTGAGATATCAACTCACATAGCAAAGGGCTTACAAAGGACCAACACCAAACCATAATCTCCGGGCGAATCAAACTTGGTATGCTAATACAGCAAGGTAAAGACCTGTTTCATCGAAGAACTCAGCTATTGTAAACGAGTGATCAGATGCAACACTCTCTGATGTCGTTTTATCAGGACACATCAGCGACTACAACATCAGGGTACTCTGCCTTTCTGCTGCTTGAGCATTTCTCTTCCTTTTGGATGACTTATCACGGTTCTTGCACCTGCTCATGGGCAATACTCAAACACGGTCATATTAGATTGGCGTACAAGTACCACTTTCATGTACTTATAAACTTGCATATAAAACAAGCGAGAACAAAGGATTCTCTCCTGTTGTTAGAGGTGGCCATGGTTCTGCACTAAAAATACACCTTGGCGACTTATCATATAACCCATTTCACCCATTCCCTTTTTTTTTACCCGTTTAACCTATATTAGAGATGAAACATTATTAGACTAGAATCGAAGTTAATGGGTCGAAAATTTACCTCTATAATGGCGCGCACACCAAGTTATAGATGTGGATTATATATTTGCGGGGCGGAGATGAAAAAGCCCTCAGGAACAAGTCTTCACAAGGATGGTAAGAAATCAACTTCATCATTTATTAAAGTGATATTTGACGGCCATCACAGCTTTCTTGAGGTTAAAAATAGTCTTTTTTCGCCTAATATCTACTGTTTAAACATTATTTGGTACTGTACTTTTTAGCATCGTGATAGTGTAATGTTCTTTAATCAGATACAATGAATTTGGTTATTTAATGAAAACCACCCGACGTGTAAGCGTTAGAGAACTTACTTTTTAGTTTACAGGTTCCAGAAATGGTGATCAGGTCCCACTCGGAGTAACATGTTGCTGAAAATCAAATATCCTCTCATCACTAACATTCGTGTCCCTAGATTGAGTGAACATATTGCTGAATTCATTTTAATATTTCATGATTTCTTGTTAACTATCAGCAAAGTTATAGAGTTATTAGGCAAAGAAGCATTATATTTGCTACTGGGAGTTGGTGTTTTGTAATCCCGCAACAAGCTATGACACCGTGCATGTTCAGTCACCACGTCATTTGAGACTTAAGTTGGCGAACTGAAAATGTTTATCTTTAACAAGAGCAAATATCTCAATGTAAGTGCAGAGGTGGAAAAACGGTCAGGTTTTAAGCATCTCGGTGATGATGTTTACGAGTGGGCAAATCTCTCGAGTTCGTTTTATGCTGTTTTTGATGGTCATGGAGGGGCTGAAGCAGCATCATATGTCAAAGAACATGCCATGAGATTATCCTTTGAGAGTTCTGATCTACCAGAAGCAACAACATTAGACGGATCAGTAGATGAACTGTTCTTAAAAGACTTACAAGACTTTCATTGCAAAGCGTTTTTACAGCTGACCAAGATCTGAAGGAAGAATGCAGTATTAGTGATTATTGCGGAACCACGGCTTTAACTGTTTAAGTACTCGGGAGGCATTTATAGATATCAAACACTGGAGACTTCCGTGTGGTTATTTCTAGGAAAGGAGTTGCAAAGCAAATGTCTAACGACCACAGACCGTCTAATTTGCTAGAAGAGAAGAGAGTGAAGGAACCAGGCGGTCACTTTGAAGATGGGTACCTGAATAGTGAACTTACTGTGACACGAGCCCTTGGAAACAGATGCATGAAATCAGAATCACCTCTGATTGCTGAACCAGAAATGACACAAATGGTGTTGAACAAGGATGATGAATTCATGATAATTGGATTTGACGGGATATAGGATGTTATGTCAAATGAAGAAGCCGTGAGCCTTGTTCAGAAACAACTAATGCAACACAATGACCCTCAACGGTGTGCTACAGAACTTATTAACCAAGCGCTACGCCTACACACAAGCGATAATCTCACTGCTATTGTCGTTTATTTTGAAACAATGCGAACTAGATTTCAGCTTAAGATATGAGGTTCACCATTTCAATGGCAACAAATCAATCAGGAATCTCAAACAAGAACGAGACACGAAAATGATTTATTATTGATTAATGGGGTTGGTTACAGTTGAATGATTACAAGAGAGAGGAAATTGAGTTACAAAAGTAAGAATGAAAATGTGAAAATGAACTAAGAAGGGTATTTATAGTCGAATTTGAACCTAACTGTTTTTCCCGCCAAAAGGAATTTCAACAAACTTTTGACTTTTGCGTTGACTTTCCATTTTGACCCAATTTATCTTTCACTTTGTGACAATCCATCCCCCTTAGCAAGATCCTTGACCTCAAGGATCAATGGAGAAGTTAGGAAACCTTTGCACCAAATCTTCATAAAGCTCCTAAGTAGCATCTTCCTCAGGATGGTTGACGCATTTGACTAACACATCAATTTGCCAATTCTTCTATCCAAAATGACTTCAGGCTCCACTGCCAGTATACCATCAACACCACAATAAGGTAAAATTCCCATCTTCAAACTGTTGCCTCTGCACAACTTGAGATGGGACACATGGAACACAAGGTGAATTTGGCTGTTACTTGGCAATTCTAACTTGTATGCCACAACTCTAACTCATATGCCACAACTCCCACTTTAGCAATGATCAAGAAAGGTCCATAATACTTGGCAGACAACTTGTTCTGAACTAATTTCCTAATTTCATGATAGTCACTAGTCACTTGTCTGTGTAGCTACACCTTGAGATAAACCCACATTCCTACATCAAACTCCCTTTCACTTATCTTCAAATCTGCATACTTCTTCATTGTATCCTGAGCTTTATTTATGTGAAACTTGACATCTCAATTGTAGCTTCTTTTGCCTGTAAACTCCTATCCACATTTTCCACAACACTTTCACCAGCTATATAGGGATTGTGCAATGGGGATGTTTGGCCATAAACTACTTCAAAGGGTGTCACATTAATGGAAGAGTGTTTGTTTGTGTTATACCAATACTCAGCCAAAGGCAACCATTGAACCCATTCCTTAGGCCTCTCCCCAGTCATACATCTCAAGTAACACTCCGCACATTTGTTCACAACCTCCCCATCTGTTTAGGGATGATAAATCTAAGAACACTTGAGCCACGTATTTTGCCGTACAAGGATGAATTAGTTCCATGAAATGGGCATATTTGCTCAGTCTGTCTACCACCACAGAAATCACAGACTTCCCTTGTGTTAGGCAAACACACTATAAAATCCATAGAAATTTCACTCCAAATCTTTTGAGGAACTAGTAGTGGCCAGGATATGCAGCTAAATGAGCTTATGGTCTCTGACACACATCACATTCTCTTATAACTCTTTTAACTGTCTTGCGCAGTCCCTTCCAATAAAACAAAGTTCTCACTTTATATGTTGTTACATTGGTGCCTGAGTGGCCACCCAGTGCATCAGCATGGCAATGTTGCGCAATTAATGGTCATCAGTTGTTCATCAGCTCCTATAGTTATCTTTCCTTTCCTCTTTAGAACATTGCCTTCCCAAACATACTTGTTACCATCATTAGTTCCATCTAACTACTTGTAAAACAAATCCTGGTCATAACTGTCTTTAATCTTCTACAACAAATCACTGTTATGATAGACAGTATTAGAGAGTTCAATTCACCCCCACTTGTAAGTCTTGACAGTGCATCTGCTATTACATTTTCACTACCTTTGTTGTAGGAGATCTCATAATCAAACCCCAACAACTTACGTAACCATTTAACCAGAAAAAGGGGTAGTCAATCTTTGATTGTGTAGGTACTTTAAGCTGAAGTGATCAGTCCTGATCTTAAAGTGCCTATCCAACAAATAGCTTATCCATTTCTCCGATGCCATTAACATAGCTAAAAGTTCTTTCTCATAGGTGGATAAAGATTGATGCTTTTGTGCCAAAGTCTTACTGAGATAAGCAATATGATGCCCTTCTTGTTGCAACACTGCCCCAATACCTGAAGCATGAGTTTTCACAACAAAGGTCTTGTTATAATCAGGAGACTAGTGTTTGGGTCATAGCTTCCTTTGTTGGAATGTGGTAGTTGGATTCGCGTGTTATGCAACTAGAAGTATGTGAGCCTATTGGGGGCACACACGTTAAGACACATAGAATGCGTTATTGTTTAATATGTTTCACGTAATGTTTAAATGTAAACCAAGGGACTAAACTGACACAAAACTCAAACCATGGGGACCTCTTACAGCCGACCCATATGTGGTTTAAGGGAGATGAGTTTGAGTCGGTTTAGGAGAGAAGGAAAAAGGGTTGGGATAATGATTGAATTAATGTTTCCTTGTTCACCAGGGACTAGGGTATAGTCCCTATATAAACACCCATACCCTAGCTCATTATTCATTCATTCATAACCCTAAAATCACCCAACTAAGTTTTGGTGCTCTCCTTATTCTCTCAGCCGATTTAGAAAGAAAAAAAAAAAAAATCCTAAAAGGGTTTTTTGATTTTCGGTTCACCCCTTTTTCAATAGTTGCGATTTTTGGTAAACCCTAAAAGGGTTCTTTGGTGCGATTTGGTATCCCACAAGCTCGATTAGATCACAACAGGTTCAAGGAGGTTCGGTTTACATTGTTCTCCAAGTTGACAACAGGTTGAAACCACAAGGGTTTCGGTTTCTTGGGTTTTCAGAGTCAAGAGTCAACCGAATTTAACTAAACCCTAATTAGGGTTTGTAGAATTTCGGTTCAAAGGATACACGGGTGGTTTGGAATTTGGTTCAAGAAACAAAGGTCTAACACAAGGTGTTTGAGAGACGTGAAGCAAAGACTAGCATCTTAGCGTATTTGTTGGACGTGTTGTGTGAGCAACCGTAGAGGTGATAACTTAATCACTAAGTTTCAAGACAAGATTCTTGTTGTTTGATTTAAGTCATTCAACTTAAAGGTTAGTGTTTCTTTCCCTACACGTGTGTTAATCATAGACATCAAACTAGATCCATCCGCTACGTTACTAGTTGTTGAATCCCAGCAGTGGCATCACGAGTCAACCTCATTTTGTGTTATGGGTTACACACTTATAAAACACGCTACACCGCTAGAGAAAACTTTTATTTATTGTTTTGACCAAAAATTATGGCAACAATATGCAATTCTTGCCATAAAGAATAAATAAAAACCTAGAATCTTGCTTTGTTACTAGTTAATATAGATTGAATAAGAATATATTTAAATTAAAAGTTAATTAAGTTTTCTATTATTTTCATTATCCCGGCTATAAGACTCACGCAATCATGTAATATGATGGATGTGGAGATCTAGGTTCTTTAGCAGAAAACCTAGTGAGAGTCTTTTGGTTCTTCGTTTAGGGAAGACTCTTATAAGACCTCGGGGCATTATATGATTTACTGCTTTCTAAATAGAGTCTGTCTTTACCTCATCCCCTCTTTCTGTCTGTTTATATGCTTGTGTGCTTATACTCCTTGTGACTTATAACTATATGCAAAAGATTTTTTGAAACTCTAAACGGACTAATACTTAAAGAGAAACTTGGTTTAAATTTGTCTGTTTTAATTACAAAAATAATTTTTATACTCATAGTGGAATGTTACGTATTATTTGTAAAACTTGGTTTTGGACAAATAAATACGGATATTAAACTATGAAACTTGTTTTCTTATGATGGGTTGAAAAAGTTTTTATTAAATACATTGTTAGTCAATTGGTAATCGGCTCATCCTTTGTGAACAAAAATGAAAGAGATGGTATAGGTGTGAGTCGTTTTGGTTTCCCTAAAGAAGTCGGGTTTTTAATAAGCTTCGCGCTGACCCGCTTCTTCGCTTCTTTGATTTATATGTGTTTTAATGGAGCTACCCGTTAATCTTTGATAGGGATGATGTCAAGGATTAAGGTTATAAAGTTTTTTAACTTGTGCTACAAAGATGTTTTGCATGCTTCTTTGTACACGATTTTGTCACATATTTTTATAAAATTTATGTGTACCTTTTAGGTGATATTAATGTCTATGCCTACCAAAGTAAGAACAGTGCATTTGGTGTTGACCTACTTTGGTCAGACTTTAGGTCCTTTTCAACCCATGGGAAAAATCTTTTCATAGGTCTGTCTATAGTCAATTTTTGAAATTGTTCTTTTTGGTGGACTTAAAATCGAGTATGCTTGGTCGACCTTGGACCCGTCGGTTATGATGAGACTAAACATGCACTTGACATTACTATAGGAGTTATTAATGTCATAAGTCTCATAAAAACTAAGAGTTGCATTTATATGCAATTAACGCTCGGCGCTTACCTCTTTCCCTACTTGTTTACTCGTTGGTCAGACCTTCGGTAATAAGTGGGAGGTCAAGTTGGATTTTAGTCCTATTAGTAATTAATTGGTTAGTTAATTCTTTTAAGAATTTAATTATCGAAAATACTAATAAATGAACTTTTTTTTATTGTAGAGGCCTACCTCGTCGCTAAACATTTCGGGTTCAGGGGGTTTCTGTGAGAAACAATAAATTAACTGGGACCTTACTTTATCGACTGGAGGTTATCGATAAATTAGTATTGTATATTCAGTTGAGGATAAGTTTAAACTATCTAGAGCTTTCAATCAATGCGGCTCGTTGTTTCAGCTTTGCTGGCCAGCAAGTTCCTCTTGATCTCTTGTATCATCTTGCACCGCATATAGTTGCTATGTTCTAATGCTTATATGAA
This sequence comes from Tanacetum coccineum, assembly GCA_026074375.1. Taxonomy (NCBI): domain Eukaryota; kingdom Viridiplantae; phylum Streptophyta; class Magnoliopsida; order Asterales; family Asteraceae; genus Tanacetum; species Tanacetum coccineum. The sequence goes on along the minus strand of BQNB010032673.1, from coordinate 21,149 downwards.
CAATCTGGACCTACGATCTCTCAACCAGACTCTGAATAAACCTTGGTGCACTTTTGAATGCTATACAGAAGTTGAAAACTCTGTTTCATCAACAAGCAGAGAGAACTTTTTAAAAGTGATTTAGAGTTTTAGTGTTGCAAGAAGAATAAGGAACAGTCTAGTTAAAGCTCTTTTCGTTCTATTGATGAAGAGCTATATAGACAATTTGTGTGTGAGGTCAATGTATCCGTCGTCTCACTAAACATAGCATTGCGCATAATCTTGGTCTTCCTGCGAAAGGAATATGAAGCCTTTGTGCCAAACTATAATATGCGACATGGGGCAGACAGTAAATAGTTTCATCACATGCTTAAGCTATATGATGCATACTCTACCATAAGAGAGAATGCACCTGCACTTATGCATTAAGAGCAGGCGAGCGTTCTTGAAAGAAAAACAAAAACAAGAAACCGTAATTGGCTGCTAGGGGAAACAATCAAGGGAAAAGGAAGTCTAAGCTTGCTTATGCTCCTAAACCCAAGATTCCCCCTCCACCCAAGAAGGAAGATCTTACTAAGGACTCAGTCTGTCACCACTGCGGTGATACAGGCCATTGGAAGCGGAACTGTCCCCAATATCTACCCGAGTTGCTAAAGAACAAGAAGCTATCTCAGGGAGCTAGTACTTCAGGTATCTTTACTATAAAACTCTTTTCTTTTCCTGGTAAATCTTGGGTATATGACACAGGTTGTGGGACTCACATCTGTAATACTACTCAGGGACTCAGGGAAAGTAGGAAGCTAAAGCCAGGAGCTTTGAGTCTATACATGGGTAATGGTCAACGTGCAACCGTCGAAGCTATTGGATCTTATCATTTGTGTTTCCCTAGTGGATTAGTTGTAGTTTTACACAATTGTCATTATGCTCCTTCTATTACTAGAGGGATCATTTTAGTTTCCCGTTTGTATGACGATGGTTTTATTAACCGTTTTGATTATGATAATACAATTTCAGTTTTTAGGAATAATTTGGTTTATTTTAGTGCCGTTCTAAGGGATGGCATCTATGAAATTGATTTGTCTAATTCTAATACAAATGATAGTTCTATGTATGCTGTTAGCAATAAAAGAGCCAAGCTAAACTTGGACTCTTCTCTCTTGTGGCACTGTACACATCAGCAAGAAACGTATTAAGAAGTTGCAACATGATGGACTTCTTAATTAAATTGACACGAAGTCTTTTGAAAAGTGTGTTTCATGTTTGTCTGGAAAGATGGTACGAAAACCTTATTCACATCAAGTGGAAAGGGCTAAAGATCTACTTGGACTAATACACATCGATGTATGTGGCCATTTAGAATTGTGTCAAGACAAGGAGTTAGCTACTTCGTCACTTTCACTGATGACTTTAGTCGTTATGGTTATGTTTACTTGTTAAAGCATAAACATGAAGTGTTTGAGACTTTTAAAGTGTTTCAAAAGGAAGTAGAAAACCAACTTGAGAAGACCATAAAATCGCTACATTTTGATTGTGAGGGCGAATATATGAGTCAAGAGTTTTTAGATCATCTTAAAGAGCATGGGATAATAGCACATCGCACTCCCCCTTACACGCCTCAACATAATGGTGTGTCTGAGAGGAGAGATAGAACCTTACTGAATATGGTTCGCTCCATGATGAGTCAAACAACTCTTTCAAAGTCCTTTTGGGATAATGCCCTTGAGTCTGCTGCACGCATTCTCAACATGGTTCTAACTAAGAAGGTTAAAAAGACACCATACAAAGTATGGCATGGGCAAGCCCCTAAGATGTCTTACTTAAAAGTCTAGGGTTTTGAGGCACTTGTTATGCGAGATAATCTTACCAAGCTTGACAAATTAGTGCCCAGATCTATTAAGTGTATCTTTGTAGGATACCCAAAGGAAACAATGAGTTATTCTTTCTACTACCCACCTGAGAACAAGGTATTTGTTTCTCAGAATGCTGAATTCATTGAGAATAATCTTATAACTCAAGACGCAAGTGGGAGTGTAGAAGATCTTGAAATAATTCAAGACGAAGATACGCATCCTTCTGAAAACACTAGCTCACATCATGATGAGGGTAATCAAGAAATTGATGAACCTCAAAGTGATATCATTCCCATTCGTAAGTCCGCTAGGACACGACATGCTCCAGATCGAATGTGCTTAAACGTCAAGGCTGATGAGTATGAGTTGGGGGATCTTAATGAACCCGTTAACTATAAAGCTGCATTATTGGATCCTGAATATGATAAATGGATAAATGCTATTAATGTAGAAATGCAATCCATGAAAGATAATAAAGTTTGGGACTTGGTTGATCTTCCTCCTAACGGTAAAACCGTTGGCAGCAAATGGTTCTTCAAAAAGAAGACTGACATGGATAGAGATGTACACACCTATGAAGCTCATCTTATAGCAAAGGGCTTCCCTAAAACCTACAAGGTTGATTATGAAGAAACCTTATCTCCCGTTGCAGACATTAGAGCTATTAGGATTCTTATATCCATAGCTGCGTTTTATGACTATGAGATTTGGCAAATAGATGTCAAAACTGCCTTCCTCAATGGACATCTCTTAGAATAGGTCTATATGGAGCAACATGAAGGTTTTGTCAATCCAAAATTTCCAAACCAAGTATGCAAGCTCAAGCGTTCCATTTATGGACTTAAGCAAGCATCAAGGCAATAGAATAAACAATTTGATGATGAAATTAAGAAATTTGGTTTCACTCAAAATCGTGATAAGCTATGTGTATATATGAAAGCTAGTGGTAGTTATGTCACTTTTCTAATCTGATATGTCGATGACATATTGATCATAGGAAATAATATTCCAATGTTACAGGTTGTAAAATCCTACATTGGAATGTGATTTGTTATGAACGATTTAGGAAAAGCTGCATATATTCTTGGAATCAAGATCTACAGAGATAGATCAAGGCGGTTAATTGGTTTGTTTCAAAGTGCTTATATTGAGGAAATCTTGAAAAGATTTTTCATGGAGAATTCCAAGCGTGGAAGTATCCCCATGCAAGAAAAGCTAAAATTGAGTAAATCTCAAGGTGCTTCTACACCTGCTGAGGTGAAGCGCATGCAGAATGTACCATATGCTTCGGCGTTGGGATCTATTATGTATGCTGTAAGATGCACTCGCCCTGATGTTGCGTTCGCTCAGAACATAACAAGCCGGTTTCAATAGAATCAAGGTGAAATTTACTAGACTACTGTTAAGAACATTCTAAAGTATCTTCGCAATACTAAAGATATGTTTCTTGTTTACGAAGGTGATATAAAACGAGAGCTCAGGGTTTCTTGCTACACTGATGCTTGATATCTGACGGATGCTGACGACTTGAAGTCTCAGACTGGACATGTATTCGTTTAAATGGAGGTGTTGTTGGCTGAAAGAGTACAAAGCAGAGCATCTTCGTAACTTCATCTGCAGAAGCTGAGTATATAGCTGCTTCAAACGCTTCTAAGGAGGCGGTATGGGTTAGAAAATTCATTTCTGGGCTGAGCGTTGTTCCCACAAATAAAGAACCTATAAAGATGTATTGTGACAATACTAGAGCCATTACTATAGCTAATGAATCAGGAATCACTAAAGGTGCTAGACATTATCGTGCCAAAGTTCACTACCTTTGCGAATTTATAGAATTTGGCGATGTTAAGATAGAAAAAGTTCACACAGATGATAACTTAGCTGATCCTTTTACTAAAGCTTTGGCTTTTCCTAAGAATTCAGAACATACTAAGAATATAGGAATGCTTCCAGCTAGTAATCTCATGTAAATCTGTGTTTTTCATTAGTATTTGGATAATTGGGATTGTAAGACAATTTTTACTTTCTGATGAATAAAGATACTTGGTATTTGTTTTCATACATATAATAATTGTTATCCTATATTTGCACGTTTAATCCTTGAATGATTTTATCATTCTAAATATGTCCATTGTCGGTTAACAATATAGGAATATTGTTACATTAAGGCAAATGTGAGTGTTGGTTGTATTATTTGAATACATAGATGGTTCCAGCCAAACTCATATGTTATTCACAAGGGTTGCATATTGGACACCCCAACTTTTGTATATTTACTTTTGGATCCCTGTCATGAGTAAGATATCAAAAATGGTTAAATAAGTCATCCTTAGACTTGAGATACAAACAAGTTCTGCATGTATGGATATCACTTTTTAGTTATAAGTCAAATGCTAACATGAAAATGGTATTTATAAAGGCTATTCTTGGAAGTGATGTGAAGCAGCATCCACAACACTTGTACTTAACAAAGAATTTGTTCCTCCACTCGATATTTGCAGAATGATACCATGGGCATTCTCCAGAATTAATTAGATAATTGTATGGCTGTACCCAAAGGGTAATTCAAGATGATTCTTGGGTACATTTGGTATATCTAAATTAACTTCGATAACAAGAAACTAAATTGTTAAACTATATGAAATGAGTTAGGATCCATATCCATGTTTTAACGGTATCTGTAACAAAGGGATGACATTAGCAAGAAATACGTAAACATTATACTGAGAGTGTTCTTGGAACTTCATCTTAGGTATTTCTAGTTTTAATAACAAATGGAATATTGCTAGACGTTTCTATTGTTGGTATAAACGCACTCCGCTACTCCAGCTCCTAAGTGGGAGCTGTTGGAATGTGGTAGTTGGATTCGCGTGTTATGCAACTAGAAGTACGTGAGCCTATTGAGGGCACACACGTTAAGACACATAGAATGCATTTATTGTTTAATATGTTTCACGTAATGTTTAAATGTAAACGAATGGACTAAATTAACACAAAAATCAAACCATGGGGACCTCTTGCAGCCGACCCATATGTGCTTTAAGGGAGATGAGTTTGAGTCGGTTTAGGAGAGAAGGAAAAAGGGTTGGGATAATGATTGAATTAATGTTTCCTTGTTCACCAAGGACTAGGGTATAGTTCCTATATAAACACCCACACCCTATCTCATTATTCATTCATTCATAACCCTAAAATCACCTAACTAAGTTTTGGTGCTCTCCTTATTCTCTCAGCCGATTTAGAAAAAACCCAAAAATGGTTTTCTGATTTTCGGTTCACCCCTTTTTCAATAGTTGTGATTTTTGGTAAACCTTAAAAGGGTTCTTTGGTGCGATTTGGTATCCCACAAGCTCGATTAGATCATAACAGGTTCAATGATGTTGGGCCGATTCAAAGCCTAATAATCAGCGCCCAGATTTAAACAGAAATTAGTCTAAGTATTGAAGGACTCGCTGAGTGGCATCAATGCGTAATGAAAGACTCGCTGAGTGCATAGCATCAGTGAGCTATTCAGACATATTGAAGAACCTTTGAGTACTGGGACTCGGAGGTTATGAATGGACTCTCTGAGTGCAAAGCATCAGAGAGTAACGTCATACGTATTCAAGTCAAAGACATCGTCAAGGAAGTCGAAGATCACTTGAAGACATACTCATCAGCTAGGATGGATATCAGCTGGTATGGAGAAGGAATACACTGAGGTTCTAAGGAGAGTTAGAGGTGTCAATACTCTGACTATCTTGTTACCCTTTAGAGAAGAGCAAGCTGGACTTAGGCAAGATAAGTTAATAAAGCTTATTGGCGAGACAATAAGGCATTTGACTTAAAGCCTGAACACAAGTACGAGTTGGTAAAAGTAGTGAACAGCTGGCATAACTGTTCACTAAAGTATAGGCGGGTAGTTCCCAAGAAGGGATGTGCATTAAATACCTCGTACGTCCTCCACTAGAATATTGACACATTGCAACTACCCCCACTAAGGACGCAACCTCGTATTAGTATAAATAGAGAATGTAGTAAGGAGTAAATGTTATCGCTTTAATTGTAATATTGTTATTAGACATTTACTCCTTTCAAACTTAACCAAGTCAGATGTCTCAATCAGCTATCTAGATAAGTTCGCTTGTAAACTTGTTTCATAGATCAAGTTTACTTGTTCAAAGGGTAATCTTACATTGTCATTCATCTTGCGCGATCCATAGCACATTGTAATACTTTAATTTTTATCAATAGAGCATTACACGATTGAAAAGTTATTACTTGTGTTATTACGATAGTGTTTGTTCTTATAGGCGTGTTATTGGGACTTTTAATTGGTATCAGAGTAGTGTTGATTTATAAAACCTTTTAGAAACTGTTCTTTGTTTTAAACAAATCAAGATCCAATCATGTCTGGAACCGTACCACCTATCCCACCACTATTTGGTGCAAGTTCTGGTAATCCTGGTAGCCCTAATGTTAATAGGGTTGACATGATGCCTACAACTAGTGAACCTATCAAAACTATGACTACAACTAATGTAGCTCAAAGTGTTGCTGATGAGAACCTCCCTCAACTTCTTGATTCAAGAGGAGGGTCTCATGTCACAAATGTTCTTGCATTTGACAAGGAGGATTTTACAAGTTGGAAAGTAAGGTTCTTGGTATTCCTAGATGGTCTTGAACCTTACCTTTTGAAAACTTTAGAAGATGGACCATTTGTTCCCATGTCAAGTTTTACCACTATTGAAAATCCTTTACCCAAACGTCAAAATCAATGGTCAAATGCTAAGAGTCGTCTTGCTAATCAAGATAAACGATTAAAAAGTATCATTATATCTTTCTTACCAAACGATGTTATGAAATCTGTCATTAAGTGAAAAAATGCTAAAGAAATGTGGAATGATCTCATCTTAGCACATGAGGGACCATCTGATACAAGAGACACAAAGATTGCAGCCTTAAGACTCAAGTTCGATGCTTTTAAATTACTTGAGGGTGAAAAAGTAAATAGAACATTCACAAGGCTGAAATGTTTGTTAAATGACTTTGAAAATAATGGTGTTACCATTCCTCAAGCAGAATTCAATGCCACACTTGTTAATAGCTTGCCAAGAAAATGGCTGAGCATGAATCAAACTCAGAGGGCAAATAATTCCATTAAAAATGACAGCCTGGCTACTTTATATGTGAAGTACAATTATGAGAATGGTCTGATTGATCAAAACTATGAGCAAGAGACTCAAAGATTTACCATTTAGACCTCAAGCTTAAAGCCTTGGTTTCTAACAATTATTTTCAGGACAGTGACTCAAATGTTGAAGAAGATCAGAGGTCTAGCAATGAATTCTTGGCTAACCTAAATGCTGAATATCATTAAATAGCTCTTCTTGCTAATCAAAAGAGATTCTACAAGAGGTTTGGAAGAGTTGGATCTGCTAGGATAGGGGTGAGCATGGTACGGATCGATGCGGATTCTGGAAAAGACCACACCACATCCGTAATTGCGGTTTTAAAAAAGTAAGGATCCGCAACCGCGCGGTTTTTACGGTTTTGGTTTTGCGGGTTTTTTGCGGTTTTTGCAGGTTTTAACCGCACCGCATCACAACTTATAATTTATATAATTAATGTGGGTTTTTGCGGTTTTTGCGGTTATTGGTTTACAATGTTGATTTTTTCGATTATAACAATGCATATATTTAATGTAAACACACACATCACTTAGAATATTATTGATAATATGCACTAGAAGCCTTATAACACACATAAAATAATCAATTTGTCGTTTTTCGATTTTAAATAATCAATGTGCGGTGCGGTGCGGGTTTTGTGGTACGGTTTTACGGGTAAAACCGTAACCGCACCGCATTTGCGGTTTTTCTTTTTTCTTAAAACTGATCCATTGGTTTTTGCCGTGGTGCGGTTTTTGTGGTGCGGTTTTTTGTGGTTTTTGCGGTTTGCGGTGCGGTTTCTGCTCACCCCTATGCTAGGAAACCCATAGACAAAACCAAAGAAACCTGTTTTGCTTGTGAGAAAACTGGTCACTTCTAAAAAGACTGCCCTTCAAACAAAACCTCATCACCATCCTATCCATCGTCAAATAACTCCTACAAAAACCCCAGACCATACACATCACCCTTTCAACAAACATCTTCCCAAAATACTAGTAGTTATCAAAAGGACTACAAAGGAAAATACAAGGGACTCAAAGCTTAAATGGCTGTCCTAACCAAAAGGATTGATGACCTAACAAAGGGAAAAAGTGAAAAGGGAAAGATTGAGAAGGGAAAGCCTAATAAGGGGTTGATAGCTGAGTCATTTGACTAGGATGATGAATCAGTTTCCTCAGAAGATGAAAGGATCACTAAGATTAGGGCATTTATGGCAATTGTTGATGATGAGCCATCTGTGGGGAAGGTTGATGCAAGATCTAGATAATGGGTTGACATCACTATGAAAAAGGTATACAGACTCTTGTCTATGGCTGATGATGATGATAGAAAACATGTCTTAGTGATAAAATCAAATAATGTCATATTTTACTATCATTCATCCTACGCATTTACCCACTTTTATATAATTATTGCAAGATATTGGTACTTAATTGCTTAAAGTTTATGATTGCAGTAATTATGGAGTAACTTGTGAAGAAGAAGCTAAAAGGCGCAATTCTAGAGCTAAAACGAAGACATTTAGAGAAAACACTCATCTGACACCATACGCCATATCTAGCAAAGAAGATACATCGTATCAGCACCAGCTCATCACAAGAATACGCGTAAAATATCAATTCCTGATTCGGCGTATCACTCTTCACCTATACGCCGTATGCACAGCCTGGTCATCAGTCAAAGATATGCATTTAATGTGATTGATGATAATTAATCTTGATTGATTTGATCTTATCGCGGACTTCAAGGAAATTAACCCTATACGTCGTATTTACCTCTCTCCATACGGCGTATCAAGGCGTTTTTCAGACACTATAAATACTGGACTCAAAAACGAGTTTCAGTGTGCAAAAATTATATTCTCTATACCATACTCACTGAAGATGAATTTTCCAAGACTTTAGAAGCAGCCAAGGTCAAGCACCAATCACCATTCCATAGAAGACATCGTGTAATTCTTACTTTCTTAATCATTCGGTTTAGAATTTTTTGATCACGTTTGTAAAATTACAATGATTGTGGGCTAATACCTTCGGGTATTAGCGATGTTAATGAAGATTATAATGTTTAATTTGTTTTAATCCGGCTTGCTTAATTTATTGTTGTTGTTTAATTATGTTTATCGCCTCATACTTGTTTATGTGCTTGTACATGCGACCTATCATTCAACTGGGTCTAGTGAGACATAACCTGTAATCTAGATGTCAGGATAGCTCTCCATGTTGTGTTTTGTATGCCCAGACCAATAGGATCACAAATGACACCATGTCCTTACCTTTGATTATGAGCTTAGTTGGACCGGCAGGTGACCCGATAATTGTTCAACTAGTATTATTCTTAATTAATTGGTATTGATTTAGGTGATGGACTGCCGGCATATAAAACAACATCAAGCAATAAGTGGGTAAAGTCCCGATGGGCTAGGGTATTAACAGGATCACCACTACTTTAATTCCCTATGTAAGATTATAATTAGACTAATGGAAGCTTTATGCGGCAGGGTTAATCGTGACAGGATTGTTTGTATCTAGGTCTTAGGAAGAAGAACCGCCTAAGTCTTAAGAATGATATGCCATCTCGAAATAAGTAGCCATTACACTAAATAAACAAACCATCATTTAATCGGATTTAACATGGTTAATACAGTTTTCTATTATTTGGATTGTACCGCTTCTTTATCTTGTGATTATTTACTTTTGTGTTTATTATGTTTAGAATTATCTTTGTCACCATCAAACCTGTGCCAGTCTCTTAGGCCGAAAACCCCCATTTACCACTAGTAAATATGTACAGCATAGGTCTAACAAGTAATTAGACTAATCTAGATAGCTTAAAATACTAATAGAATATTAGGTTAACTTTCGCTCTTAGTGATCGACACCCTACTTACCAACGAATCTACATCTTGACCGGGTACACTGCCCGTTAGAGTGTTGTTTTTAGGTATAGGCGACATAAAATAAATAGTAAAACTTGATAACTAAAATAACACCTACATGACGACACATCAAGTTTTTGGCGCCACTGCCAGGGAGTGAATTGTTTAATCTTTATTCTTATTAGTGTTTTTAACCTTTAACTTGCTTAGCATAAACCAATTAATCTAATTTTGATTGCTAATTGTGTGTTTAAATTCCTGCATTAGTTATTTCTGCATTGAATACGACGTATTCAGGTTACTGAATACGGCGTATTGGTCTATTTAACATTCCCTCTGTAAGCAATCTTATCACATGTAAAGATGGACAACCACAACATTACCATGGAGGAATACATCAGACTCGAAGAAGAAAGAGCCCTAACACGTGGCAAGACATTTAATTGGCAGACAACCAAATTTGGAAGAATGGAACACTATTACGAGGAAGAATGCTTCACGAACATCAAAGCTGAATTCCCAACCACCATCTTTGGAAACACAAACGCTATCTCATCCCAAACCTCACTAGGAACAACCATGGGTGAATACGAAGCTAAAAAGGAAGATTCTGAACTCGAATTCCCAGCTATAGTCCTTAATGATACATCAACTTCCGATACGACACTCTCATGTGAACCTACTATAAGTATTCCTAGAAAAGATGAAATTTACTTTAGAATATCATTTGACGAATCTAACGATGAGGGTTATACGGTAATTTTTGACAAAAATTCATTTTCCTATAAAATAATTTATTTTGATGATTTGAAAACAGATTCGGATAATGATAATAAGTCACCCAATCCTACAAGGAGTAATTTTGATGATTTAGACTATTATAATGATTTCGAAAATGAATTTCCAGCCATCATTTATAATGATGGCTTGACGTCTAAATCAGACCCTGTAATTGAGCCTTTTGAAAATTCTTAAACCAATGATGAAAATGAAACATCATTATCGAAATATGATAAAAAGGAACAAAATGCTTGAAACCATAATAATCTACTTCCTTTTTGCAAAGTCTATCCCGATAATTTAAAATCGGATAGAGACAATGACGATGACAAATGCAATCTTCGGAGAACAATACCAAAGGGTCATATGGGCTTTTGAAAATAAGTCTCGATAAAATTAGTGAAAACTTTAATGTAAGGGATTTTATCATGGAATTAAACATTTATGTCGTGACTTGGAATCGTCTTGACAACGAGATACCATTAAGACTTCTTAAGAATCTTTATGTGCCGTTTGGCATCCCGTTCGACTCGAAATGGCATTATAAGGATGGTGCTCATACGAATATTGCGGTGGCCAAGGTACGCTCTCCTTTCTCTTAAATTTTTTGAAGATTAGCCCCCAAGGTTGGATACGGCGTATTAAGGTACACCTATACACAATATCAATTTATTGTCCAATACGTTGTATCAGACGATTCCCTATACGGCGTATCAAGCCTTTATATAAAAACCCAGCGTATACGCCTCATTTCTTCATGCATACTTTTTACTCCACAAGAATTTTTTTTACCGCAATCAAATCTTGGAAACCGATTTCTCTAGCAATCGTTCTAATCTTTGTTACAAGATATGGAACCCTTACCTTATCATGATCTGAGACACCCATGGCTTAGATATCAGGTTATGGGGAACACCGAGGACATAGTGCATAACTACGAGCAGAGACTTGAGACTATATAGGATAGATCGGTTAACCGAGTGCACATACTTGATTTTGAGGGTTTGACTTCTGAGATGAGGCAGGTGTTGGCCATGAGATTGAGGATGGTTTATACTGGGGGAGATGGGCAGTAGATATTTATAAGTCATGCCTAGAGTAGATTGTTTGGGATCCGAGCTCTTTTAGTTCGCGAGTTTATTTTGGAGTTTCTCAGTACTTGCAGGATGAGTGATACAAAGATGGATTTGGATGTTGTTGGTACTTTAAATTTTTAGTTGGGAGGTGTTAGGAGGAGTATGATATGGAGACAATTTATTCTGGCGTTGGGATTACACACTGAGCAGGAGATAACACAGGTTGGGTTTGCTGCATACTGGTTTGAGAGCGAGAGGGTTATCCCTCACAAAGGGGACTTGAGGGATTATTGGATCGAGATTTCATCCGACAGAGATTTTCTAGGGGCGACTCCCTCTTATGTTCACATTTAAGACCCTGTGAGGAGACTATGCCACAAGATGATAGGATGCACCATTTCTGGCAGAGGACAGGGGCCGGAGAAGGTGACCGGTGTTGATCTTTTTTATCTTAGGAGCATGGATCATGTGACTGCCAATGTCCCATATTTATTAGCACAGTATCTGTTCAAGCATGCCGTGGGGAGGAAGAGTGGAGCTAGGTTGTCTTGGGGACACTTCATTGGACGTCTTGCTAAGCACTTTGGTTTGGTTAGTGACGAGGGGTTGAGGGGTTTGACTGTTATCTCCCGAGAGCTTCCAGTGATTGATTTACACAAGCTTGCCTAGCTCAACATCTGTGGGAGGTTTGGAGACACATAGGCTTGGGTAGCCCTGGGACTAAAGAGGCAGCCAGTTGCTGCGGCTGACGCCCCAGAGGCCGCTGAGGATGCTCCTACTGAGGACGAGGGTGCTCAGTCTGATCAAGCACCCGCACATGCACCTCCACCACCACCCGCTCCTCAGCCCCGATCTATGTCACAAAGGATCGAGAGGATCGAGGAGGAGCTGCACGAGTTAAGGTAGAGTGTTGCAGGCTTGCGAGGAGCTATTGCAAGCTCTATTACCGAGCAGACTAGAGTCTCCACCTGGATGATCAGCTGCATGTCACAGCTCATGGACGCGAGTGACCGTACTTATCAGGCATTTGATATCACCCTTGTAGGTAGCTCGCGCTTTTCATATCAGAGATGCACTCGCCGTAGGACAGACGACGCCAGCACCTCAGCAGCCCCACATACAGATGACCAGCCCAACCTTTGATTCCCCCCTTTACTCTATTGATTATTATCTTATTTTGTAGACCTGTACTGTACATTGATCTAACATTTGAAACATTGCTCACCATTATCCCTTTTGATATATTATGATGTGATTTTGGTTTATTTGTGTATGATAGAATCCAGACTGGCAGTAAGTTTAGCATCGCAGGATTTTTGGATTATGGAAATATCAAGCACAATGAAATTAATGACAAATGTTTGTGAATAAAAAGGGAAAAAGGTCGAACTTAACGACCAGCTGAAATAAAAGTGCTTCTCGGGAGACAACCTGATTGTTTTTAAATTGTTTGTGGCATTTAATTGTTTGAATTTAATTAAATTGTTAAGACTGTCATCCCAGACATAACATACGGCGTATCGAACCCCTCAGGACACGACGTATGCATGTCTGGACGTTATCAGTATATTTAGATACCAGTATTTAATTTCCTGTATTTAATTATTTTTGCAGGATTACATACGGCGTATCATAGGGTTTGGGATACGGCGTATTGTAACCTGCGCAGTTGTGTGTTTAATTGTTTGCTTGTATTGTAGGATAGCAAAAGTAAACGTTGCACGAACATCTTCTAAGCTTTCATGCAGGACCTTGCTGCAAACAAAATTTGACTTAATGGTATACTCCGAAAAATGTCAAGTGTTGAACTCTTACTCGGGCATTCTGAAGCCCTCATCAACACACCTTATGCTCAAAAACTCAAAATGGAGAACTATCTGGAGCATACTATCAGGGAAGTTTCCTCGTTCTAATTCTATCTCCTATATATTTAACTGTTTTATCTATACAATGAGGACGTTGTATAATTTAAGTGGGGGGATGAAGAAATAGAACGTATGTAGAATATCTTAACACAAGTATGGATTGATTCACTTAGAGTTTTAGAGAGAGAAAGATGGTTGGATGAGTACTTAGAGAGAGAGAGAGAAAGATAATAATATTAGCCTAGTGAAAAACATGACAAATGAACAACCAATACCCTCTCCAAGCTATGGAGAGGGTTTATATATGACTTACTATGGCCGGCTGTGGACTCATAGTGGGCTTATCCATGGGACTTTGGCCCGATTAGCTTTCTAACTTAACCATACAACTTGCTACGAGCTATGACTAACTATATTGGTAGTGACCGACACTTTTTCGTATTTCTAACAATCTCCCCCTAAGGGAGGTCACTCCAATTTACAAAAATTTAAACTTAGCATACTATGCTTTCACTTCGGTCTTAAGCTCATAGTCTTTAACTTCAATCATTAACTTGTGATTTGATGTAGTGATCATTGACTTTGGATTTGAGCTAGTTCTTTTGTCTTGACATGAATGTGATCTTTGAGCTTCTTAAAATCATCAACCAAACATAATCTCGTTTTGCCATCTTGTAAACTTTGCCATCTCGTAAACTTGTGACTTCTGGACCGACATGCTCATACCTTTCTTGATTTGATAATCTTGAAAAGCTTTAATAATGCATCTTTCTTGAATTTCTTTAACTTTAACACTTTGTCGCTTCAAGAAGGACGTACAGTATCAGAGTAGCGGAAGTCTTGAAACATGTACTTGAGCTTTCATGATGTCTTTATATTTGTTGGTAGGGTATGAACATGTGGCAATGAATCTTGTGAGTCAACTAGAATCAGGTACCTCCATCACCATCTTTAAATATTCCCGAAATAAAACAGTTAGCAATAAAGCAAGGGGACGAATATGGCTTTGTCATTCGCCCGTGTTCGGTTGGAGTAACCTTCAAATCTGTGAGGATTGACCTATGATCAGATAGATTTAATTTAAGAAGAATCTTCTTGACAAGATTTCCAGCTATAGTATTGAATCTTTCTAACACATATGTATTAGACTCATCGTACTCATCATGTTCTCATTATCGGAACGTAGCAGACAACATGATATGCGTGAACCAACGAGTTACTATCTCACCGATTGAAATAAAAAATTAATTTGAAAATCAATCGATGTGTCACTTGCTAAAGTGTTTTTATGACACATCGAGAGGATCAATCATTTCAAAAATTCATCAGCAATCGTCAATTAATAACCTGAACAGCGATTGATTCTAGTAAATCGCAACCATCGTTTCTTTCCATTTTGTCACAAAAAAAAAGTTTTAATTCATATAGAACGCACAAGTCACCTACGCACGAGCTTGAATTGATGTTGGCTCAAGTAGGTATTTTCCATCCTTCATCGTGAATGAAATCACGATCTGATGTACGCAAAATCACAAGGATAAATGCGTAGACTCCTTAATATGTTAACTTGTTATTCACATTATGTGACATAGCAAGCATGATTTGACAAGTGTCCTAATGAGATTTATGGATGATCTCTTTTGGATCTAGACTCAATAGAGCACTTTGTTTTTAGTGATCAGAGGGTGGAGCAGACTGCCACCTTTTCAATATCAACTAACTCGAAGTGAGAAAGTTGATAGAAATGCATGTAATCTCCATGAGAAATGAAACAAGAGTCTGTTGAGAGACCTTGAGTGGCTAGGGAGGGTTGTGCAAAGCGTCACAGGGTCCATGACTGTCTTTAGTGTCGACAACACCTTAGTGTTTCTAACAGATTATGTATTGACCCAGTTTTTGTCTAAGTGTATGGAGGGCTTCTTTCTTTTCACCCTTTATCCTTACATTTCTTTTTCATTCTTCAACCCCTTCAATGCTTACCGAGACTTCATAACTAACACCTTGTTGGGTTTGTTCCAGTGTTAGCTCTATCTCAGTCGGCATTATTCCTGATTCTCACTTTTTCTCCTTTTGTATCATACCTAAGGACTTCTACACTATCTAGTGGATATCCCTGGGTAGATCCCTCCGGTTCTGGTTGGATCATGGGATTTGAATACCTATGCCTAACCACCTTATAACTCCATAAATTTAAGTACATGGTCGGTCTTTAGGGTATTCCATCACAATCAAAACCAACATCATTGAAAAGTTCAATCAAAGTGTTTGATATAAATATAAAAAGATTTACACTTTGAGAGTTTTTCATCATCGCTAAAAAGCTCCCCCTTAACATGTGCACTATAATCGTAGTACATGCTAAGTGTTAGAGTGCATTGAGTCCATTTTATACTATCACATGACAATACAATTAAGATTTAGTTTAATCACATTTTCTCCCCTTATCTAAAATGTTAATCCCTTGATATTTTGGATATCAATTGATTAAACGTTAGGGGACAAAATGTTACATAATCACTATTAGGAACATTTTAATGCTCCCCCTTAAGTTTTGAGGGTATATAAGACTGTGCTGAGTATAATAATTTGAAAATTTTGAATTTACTAAGAAATTCTTGAAAATTTTATACTCGAGCACACCTTATTTTAACCATAAGTCTACACTACTTATATATAAATTCACATGTTTATGATATATGAAATGACCTTTGAGATATGAACACAATATGACAAAGTCATATTGTTCTTTGTAGCAGTCTAAGGTCAGTTCCATAGAGTCTACCTCCAATAAACTTCTCCAACCTCCTCATCATCCTCCTTTCCTCTAGCAGCTTGTTGATGTCCTTGATCATGAAATGAGCTATTTTCTTTTCCAATGTGCTCCATCTTCTCTTTGGCAAGTACTCCATGTTGATATTCTTGGTAATCTCTTTGAAGACGAAGAAAGAAGTCATGTTTAATGCCCATCACAGAGCTTGTACATTCGTCGGAGCGCATCAACCTGTTCCTCTTGTAGTCGTCGACATAAATGAATCCTTAAGGGTCTTTGTATGGAGTGTACGGGTGCCTTTTTCTGAGATCTGGTCTTGTAGTATCAGGCTTGGTGACGTTGATCTTCCTTATTGATAACTTTCACTCCAAGTTTGAAGATCTACGAACTCACGCTTCTGAATAACCAGACTTCTGGTGAACATCCTTAGTGCTATTGCGAAGTCAGCAATGTCATCCCCTGAAAGATTTGTAAGCCAATTCTGAACCATAAGAATTAACATATCCTCGATATCATTGATCTGAAGTCGGGGAAAGTCACCTTCCTTGAATCTGTATAGTATGTTATCAGCTCATCTTACTACAATCTCTTCCAAGTACCCGTGTCCATATTTCCTTATTACCTTGACATGATGCCTGGCCCAGAATACGCCTAGTAAGAATATACATCTCCTCTTGATTGCATGCCTCTTGCATATGCATAGAAGGACTTACGTTGTTGTCTCCAATGTGAGATACCCCATAACGCATATCTATCATAAGCAGCTTTAACAAGACTCCATATGTTTGGAACCATGTCTTCAATGCCTGGTAGATTATACTTAGCGGCCTTTGTCTTAGTAGTAGACGTCGTGTATGTCATAGTCGAAATTACTCCTTGTAGATACTTGAGATGAAGAATTCGAATAGTACTCTTTGACGTTTTCCACGCTTGATTAAAGGAAGGGGTTTGGAAAGATCAAATGGATAGTCACCGCCTTCAGGGTTTTCCCAATCAAGCTTTTCTAAAAGAGCCTTATAGCATTCTTCAAAGTCATATTCTAATTCAGCATAATTAGAGTGTGTGACTTTGAGAAGTCTGAATGCTGGTCCTAGCAGGATTTCTTGAGTTAAATTCTCAATTTTTAGCCCATTCAAGATGTATCCAGAGAAGTCTATTAGGGTGCTCATCAATTCATCAAAGTCCTTTAACGATTTATCAGTAGAAGTGGAAGCTGCTAGAGTCATCAACTAATTTTGAGTTGGTCCTTCCTGAGTAGTCTTGCCATATTACCAGTTAGGTCAGTGGGCTCTGAGGTGGTGTAAGGATTCTTAAACATCACGTCTACAGGAAATCCTCTTTCCTTGGTTCATTTTCATTATCACCCAGATTCCCTTCTTGATCTTGTGGCATGTTTGAGTCTGCAACCTCGAACACTGGTTCCTCTGATTGAACAAACTTTCCAGAAGATTTTGGTTAAGACGTGGTGCCTTTGAAAGAGCCAGACGTTGAATCTTTTCTTTTTTTTGACCTGTCTGGTGGGTTCTGCATCTTTGCTTAGCTTTCTCTTCTTTAACCCTCGGTCTGATCCAGCGGAAGGGTCTTCATCTTTGTCCTTGTCTTTGCGGCTTCGCTTCAATGAATATACATCATAAGAGAAGAAGAAATCTTTGTCGAGATCGTAAGATTTTTTCAAACTATCATAGCAATCTCGGTGTTCGGGAGCTGCCAGATATGATTCACTTTTCTCCATTTTGTCGATAAGGATCTTCTTTAACTCAAATTCAGTAAGTGTAGAAACAACCTCATAAGAAGAATGTGGTTGAGAAGACACCTTTTCTAGAGTAACTTCATCACGTGATTCTTTAATCAACTCTTTGATCACAGGTGGGGTGAAGTTAGACACTTCCTTGGGAAGAATCTGAGGCAGTTGATCTTTTACTTGCTCTTTGATTCTTGTCGTGAGAGATTCTGATAGGAATTTCATGAATTCGTCTCTGGTTTCTCCCAACCTTGTGTCTAGATGTTCATCAACTAAAGTTGTCACTTGAGTATGCTGATGGTCTTTTTAAGTTCAGCAACTTCTTTTTCCAATGCTGTTATTCTATCGTTGAATCAAAAGACTGATGCAAAGTCAGGAAGTGTAGATAGAGGATTTTTGGTTTCAATTGTCGGCGGAGGAGTGGGTGTTGTCAGTATTGGTGAAGGTGTGAAGGTTTGTGATGATTGAGGAATTTTTTTGTATACAGATGATGATTCAGTGACAACAGAAACCGGCATTGTAAGAAGAGTGGGTGCCTGAGTTCTCAGGACTTCATGGTGGACATGAACATCTAGTGGAGAAACAATTTCTGCATCAGTATGAGGAATATCTGAAAAGTTTAGGAATTTTGATGCCAAGTCAGATGAACGAGAAGAACTAGTAGAAGAAACTTCAGTCTTCTTCATAATAGTAGAAATTGTCACATGAGCATCTTCAACAACTTGTTCTTGAGTAGTCTCCAAATTTTCATTCCCTTGTTGAGCGTCAATCATTTCAACATCAGCACCTTCACCTTGAACAACCTCTTTACCAGTCTGAGTGGGCTCTTCCAATCTTGCGTCTACATCATCATCAAATTGGTCGGTAGTATCATCCATTCCCTTATCTTCATCACTTTCAATCTCATCATCTTTAGATTCATTTTCTTGATCAACTTCCTCCTCTTCTTGATTATCATCATCAGATTCTTCATCTTGCTCTGAATCAGATTCTTGCTTTTCACTTTCATTCTCCTGTCTACTGCCTTCATCACTTGCCTCTTGTTCATTGTTGCTGTCATCTTCATCATTACCCCAAGACTCATATTCACTCTCAGTAGAGTTATCTTCTGTCACATCGGGAACCCCTAGTTTATCACTAGTTCCTTCACTTGTGACGGTAGGAGTGATCTTTTCAACACTTAGAGGTTTTTCGGAAACTATACCCGAACCAGTAGGATGTGTCTTGTGAAAGTCCCTTAAGCTCTTCTTTCTCACTTCTTTTAGCTGAGATTTTTTTTAGTCAAAGCTACTTCAAATAACAGCTTAATTCCTTTACCATGAGCAACATCCACCATTTCTTTTTCCTTTCCTTTAGACTTTGTTTCCACCGGAGGCTCTTTGATGACGATACCTGTTGCTGGCTTAGTTGAAGACTTCTTGACTGATCTCTTAACTCATTTGCCTTTTGTGACAAGTTCTTCATCTACATGAACTAGATCACTGTCCTTCTTAATTGGAGAGGCTTTCTTGAATTTTCTAGCAATCTTGGGAGGTACAACACCTGTAGCATGGCCAAGATAAGTGTTGTAAGCCTTGGATTCCTTCATCTCGGGATTGGTCAAGCATTCAGGTAGAACAACTCCATAGATCTGAGATGCTTCTTTTCTTGAAATAAATCTTAAGGTGTTAATCAAGTAGTCATCCTTTGAGGTGTGCATCCCAATCTTGTTTCTCTATGAAAGTGTCTTTTCTTGAATGAGAAAGTGGTGAATGATAACTTTTATGAATCAAGGGTAGTACATACTTTCTTGCTTTTTGAAGTCTTTATTATCAATTTGATAGGTGAAGTCTTCCCAGAGTAACTCCACATAATCTACATTCTTCTGAAAGTACATACCCCAAATGATTTGTGCTCTGGAGAGACGAAGCTTGTCAAGACCACTAGTCTTTCCTGATAAGCTTCTGTTAATAAGAGCAGCAAAAGTTCTCCAAGGTTGATGCATCTGATCGACAACAACATCATTGAGTAAAGTGATATCCCCAGTATGACCAAGATCTCTTAAGAAAGACACAGTGTCTTCTTCAGTGGGTAGTGCATCAAAGTCTTGATCTTGTACTCTTGGACAAATCTGAAAGATATCTCTAAAGACTTCCAAGGTAAGCTTGAATCTTTTCTTCTTGTCAATTTTGAATCTGTAGAAGTCATCATGCTTGTATACAGAGTTCCAGAATTGGTGCATATACACTTCAGGGACATCAGCAGTGATGAGAAATGCAGGATAGCATGGAGTGAGTGCAATGGCATCTAGAGTGACTTGAAATGTGGGTTCTCTTGGTGAAAATCCATGAGGGATTCTTCCATTGCATTTTCCGATATCAAATCTATTCTCCTTGGGAACAAGCTCAAGATCAAGCTTGGTTTGTTGAGCAGTGATGGAAGACATGATTCTGCTAAGAATTGTCACATACAGTTCATATACAAGCAAATATATATAACACTGATAGACAATCTAGATCGTGATTCAAGATTATTGATGCAAGACAGGGTTTACAACAGGGGATAGGCAAACAAATACAAGGCAACAAAGTGATATACCTACACACAATGCAAAGAACTGATACACATGCAAACAGGATACACACACTCTCATATACCACATTGACTATAGGCAAACTAATGAAATCATGGCAAACACTTAAGATTTCTAAGGAAAATTACACCTAACTTAATCACTCAATGATAAGATATGGATAAATTATACTTAGATTAGCTTATTAGTTTGAATTACCAAGATTACTAGATTAATTCAATTAGAAAAAAATCAAGTATAGTTTGCCTTAAGATGGCGTATAGATCGCCTGTGAAAAATACCTAGGTATAGATCGCCTGTGTTAAAGATGCATGTATAGATCACCTGTGTTAAACCTATGTGTATAGATCGCCTGAGTTAACCTATGTATTGATCGCCTGAATTAACCTATGTATTGATCACCTGAGTTAATCTATGTGTATAGATCGCCTTAACAAATTTCAAGTATAGATCGCCAGTACAAAAGTGTATAGATCGCCTTTGTTATTTTT
>BQNB010032672.1:18257-50392 GCA_026074375.1 Tanacetum coccineum | reverse complement strand
AAAATGTAAGTACTTGCTTTAATTTATAACTGGATAGGTTATCCCGCATACAACAAGAAATAACTTTGAACGTACCCTGACTCTAGAATAAGTTTAGTCTACACATAAAAAGTATGTTATGACAATCATAAGCATGTTTTATAAGTAACTTGCATTTGATTTTATGAGTTTTACATAAAACACTTGAAACTTGGATCAAGTAGCATGCATGCATGCATTATCTACAACATTTGCATTGAATACAAGCATGTACACTCAATAATTCAAAATTTGAAAACCATATCTCCTACCCCTCTTATGTCTGGCCACACCACCCTCCCCCACCTAGTATACCATTTGTTTTATGTCTAACCACCATGGTACCACTTTGCCTTCTAGCCTAGCCACCATTATACCACTTTGTCTTCTATCCTAACACCATGTCCTATCTTCCCCTATTTCCTACCCATATCTCAACATTACACCACACCAAGACAACAATGTTGTCATTTTTTCCTCATTTGTACACACACTCTCTTGCAATACTTTGACACCTTTTAATACTTCCTTTTCATGAGCCTATGTAAAGAAGTCCCTAACATCATTTCACACATACAAAACTCACAAACTCTCTTCTCTTCCTCTCTCAAATCTCATGGCACAAACACATACATATTTAGGGTTTTCAAAAGTTTTCTAAGGGTTTTACAAGAAGATATTGGGTAAAGGATATTAAGCTAGGGTTTTTACTAAGTGTTTTGAGTTAGCGATGTGTTTCAAAAGCTTTAAATTTATAATGAATGAAAATACCAATTTTATTATAGGGAAACACACGGGTAAAAGTATAACCCACGCATGTAGTATAATCTTTTAGGTAATACCAGGTCGTCCACGCGGATTTGAGTAGTATTCAAATAATCAAAAGAAAATAGACTTTAACAATTTTGTAAATCACTTTTTACCAGTGATAGTAAAGATGACTACTCGAATAGTTGAAAATAATTCATAAATGTTGGAAATGATTAAGACCTCGAAGATAGAACCTTTAACTTATAAAAAGGATTTCTCGTCATAAAATGTTTTCACAAATTAATCTTGATTAACTCAAGACTTATATTTAGTTAACTAGACCAAATGTGTCACTCAAATAATCCAGTTTCTAATATATGAAAGCTTATTTTGTTTATCAGTTTACGAAAGTAGATTTCTCGACACAGACGATAAAGATCACAAACAAATCTTTAAAACCACATAGATCATAACGTGTCTTTCGACCTATACCGATATGATTATATAATCTAAGTTGATAAGCAAAACCGATAAGGTAGGATATAATAGTATTGCAACATAAGCTTGAGATTAAAGAGATCACGATCATACCAAACACTTATTTATTATCATAACATCACCGAGTAGGCATGAGAGATTTAGCCTCTCATGGCTAAGGAATTTATAACATAACTTGATTCGATAACAACATTCTTTTACTAAACTAGAATGATGTTCTTCATTGTTCTTGGTGATTTGATCTTGATTCTTCAAAGGATATGGTGTTTATGCTTGGAGAAAACTTGGAAGTGTTTAGGACTTCATAAGGGGGATAAGTGTGTGTATGAGTTGAGGAATGGATGGGAGGATGATTAAAGAATGAATACTTCGTTGTTTGTAAGTATGAGATGGATTGAAATGTGTGAAATTCGTCCTCTATTTATAGGCTGAGTGAGGGGTGAAAGTGCGACGCACAAAGGAATTTGTACGGCGTACTTGGTGATTAAATGCAAAGGGAATTAAATGTTTATTGGAGAAGTGCGGCGCACAAAGAAATTTGTGCGGCGTACTTAGGGTATTAATGCAGTAGCATTTAAGTCTTCATTTATTCTTCAACATCGGATGGGAAGTGCGGCGCACAAAATACTTTGTGCGGCATACTTATGGAGTTAATGCTGGATTTGAGTAAGACTTTATTTCCATGACTTTGAGGGTAAGTGTGGCGCATAATTGGTAAGTGCGGCGCACATTTGCACTTTTAAGCTTGATTTATTATCTCTTCTTGTATATTGTGTTCTCGAAGTGTATAAGTACTCGATCTTGTTGTGTTTGAGCTCGGGATATCTTCAAGTGAACCTGCACATGTTTCATTCTATTAAGTATCGAATATTCATGAGAAATGATTAAATATAAACAAATAACGCCATCAAAAACATGTATAATTTGGGCGTTATCAAATCTCTCCACACTTAGCTGTTGTTTGCCCTCAAGCAGTCAAAGCGAGAAAAAAAATCATTTATCGTGACGTGGAGAAAATTTAGATTTTACGAGTGTTTATAGGTTTAGATAACTTTTCAGGCATTGACATATAACTAAGCACCTCACATAGGGAATGTGTTTGAATTATAGAATTCACTTAGTTCACTCAGATAGGGTTTTATATATATTTTTGTGAAAACACTCAATTTGCACAGACATAATCTTGACAGCTACCATAGGCTTGTACTTGACACATAAACCTGACCAAAGGATGAAACACTATACTGATGCGGGAGCATATACTAATCTTCATGTGCTGAAAATTAATCCTTTATTTCTTTGAACTACTATATATATTTTTATTTTTTATTTTTTTCTTTTTTTTACCAAATAATAATTAAGGCTTGGCACAGGACTTCTTCTTTCAACTTTAACTTCTTTACTTAGGTATTTCAGCAACTTAGCACTAAAGGGAGTGCTTGCAAGAACAGAAACTTATAGGATTCATAACATGTGATTAATCAGGCTTCGGTCTAGTAAATGATGATCAAGCACAAGTTCTAGAGCTTCTAAATTACCGGCTCACTCAAATATAATTATCAACCAATACCATTGCTCCAGAAAAGGCGACAAAACCATATATACACATCCATAACGATGGAATAGATACATATAATTGCTCATTCCTTAACTCGAACAAGTTAAAGGCATCAATTATCTTGGGTACCAAAGGTGGGTACTCGAATATTCTAAAGGCTTATAATTCTTACAATTTAGTGGATTGGGTTGTGCTAGCTATAGTGTCAATCCGGTTGGATTTGCCTTACTAAGTGCATTTTTTAATTTTTTGAAATCATATATATTAAGATTTTTGTTGAAAGTATCAGTTGGTAAAAATTTTGGCAGGGCAAATATGGAGGGATATTATTAATTTTTCCTATTTGGCTCCCCTCCACACTTAAGTTGAACATTGCCCTCAATGTGATAACTGATAATAGAGATAAAATATGGAAAACGGTACTTCCCGAGGCATAGAGATATATAGCTGCGAGAGAGCTATACTTGAACAGACTTCATAATTTTCCAAATTTTTAAACTATATTACCTGCATAAAAGTAAATACACAAAAGCATTCAAAAAGAAAATATTGTTGTTGTTTTTTATTAGAAAATAAAATAAAGGATATAAATGGAAGAATGGAGGAGGGAATCCTCTACACTTAAGTAAAGCACAGGTTGCCTCCCGAGAAGCACTTAATTTTTAAGAGAGTCTTTAGCTAGACTTGAACTTGGTGAGTCATTCTTTAGGAAAGAAGGGAGTGACTGCTTCCTTTTGGTCATTATAATCTTCTTCTTCATGATATAGTTTGAGTCGATGGCCATTAACAATAAATGTTTTTCCATCTTTTCCATAGAGTTCAACATATCCGGATGGATATTGATATTTTACTATGTATGGTCCTAGCCAACGAGATCTGAGTTTTGGCTATTTGAATTTATACTTTGAATGAAAGAGCAGAACCTTATTTTCGTGTTTAGATTCTTTTCTCATCCTTAGTTTTCTATTATGTCAGACTTTGGTTCTTACTTTGTATAATTGAGAGTTTTCATAGGCTTGATGTCTAAGTTCATCTAATTCGTGTAACTGAAACATTCGTTTTTCACCAGCAGCGATGAGATCTGGATTACAATTCTTTAAGGCCTAGTATGCACGGTGTTCAATTTCAAATGGTAAGTGGCAGTTCTTTCCATATATGAGTTTGTAGGGTGTGGTACCGGTAGGTGTTTTGTAGGTGTGGTACCAGTAGGTGTTTTGTAAGCAGTATGAAAAGCCCATAGAGCGTCATCAAGTTTTCTTGACCAAATAGCAGGATTATCTTTAACAGTCTTTTCAAGAATTTTTTTAAGAGCTCTGTTCGTGTTTTCAACTTGACCACTAGTTTAAGGGTGATATGATGTAGAGAAATGGTGGTTAACTCCATATCTTTTCATGGTCCTTTCCATTATTTTGTTGCAGAAGTGAGTACCTCGGTCGCTGATTAAGGATTTGGGCATTTCAAAAAGGCAGAATAGTTTCTTTAAGAAAGTGATAACTACTCGGGCATCATTGGTTGGTAAAGCCTGAGTTGCGGCCCATTTAGATACGTAATCAACAGAGAAAAGAATATATTCAAACTTATTTGATTTTGGGAATGGTCTCATAATGTCAATACCCTATATACTTGAATGTTGGTTAAGGGCATCTCATCACGTTTTGATATATTTCTCATCTTTTGGCATGCTTCGCAAAGGCTAACTAGATTATGAGCTTTTTTTATGATTTTCGGCCAATAAAATCCTGAATCTAGGACCTTTTTAGCGGTTACATTTGGTCCATAATGTCCACCGGTTGGTCCGTGGTGACATTGATCTAAAATTGTTTGAGATTCTGGTCCAGATACATAGCGTCTGATCATACCGTCAAAACATACTTTGAAGAGGTAGGGTTCTTGGTACGTCATCCCTTTTGGCATAATATCAGCTACCAAGTAGTTTGTTAAATCTGCGAACCATGGTTCATCTTTAGTGTTGATATCCATAAGGGTTTCTCCAGGAAAGTTATCATCCAATTCACTGTCATCGCTTGTTTAGTCATTTTCAATTTGAGATAAGTGGTCGGCAGCGGCATTTTCTATACCTTTTATATCCTTGATTTCTATGCCAAATTCTTGTAAGAGTAGTATCCAACGAATAAGACGGGGTTTTGCGTCATGTTTCTTGAATAAATGCTTTAGAGCTGAATGATTGGTGTGAACAATAGTTTTTGACAGAATAAGATAAGATCTAAATTTTTTGAATGCAAAAACTACAGCCATAAGTTCTTTTTCGGTTACGGTGTGTTTTTGTTGAGCGGGATTTAGAGTTTTGCTTGCGAAGTAGATTGAGTGAAAGTTTTTACCATCTTTTTTACCTAAGACAGCTCCAACTGTGAAATCACTTGCATCACACATAAGTTCAAACGGAAGATTCCAGTTTGGGCTTATGATCACAAGAGAACATGTGAGTTTTTCTTTTAATAATTCGAATGCTTTTTGACATTCATCGTCGAATTCAAACGGAGTATCTTTTTCAAGCAGCTTAATTAGTGGTCGGGCAATTTTCAAGAAATTTCTAATGAAACGTCGGTAAAATCCGGCATGTCCAAGAAAGCTTATAACACCTTTGATATTAGTAGGGGGTGGAAGTTTTGAGATTACGTCGATTTTTGCTTTGTCGACTTCAAGTCTTGTGCCAGACACCTTGTGTCCAAGCACAATTCCTTCTTTGACCATGAAGTGACATTTCTCGTAATTAAGGACAAGATGAGCATCTTTACAATGCTGGAGCATTTTATCGAGGTTGTTTTGGAGAAATTGTCCATGAATACTTCAACGAATTCTTTGATCATGTCGTGAAAGATTGCCAACATGCATCTTTGGAATGTAGCTGGGGCATTGAATAGCCCGAAAGGCATTCGCCTATAAGCGTATGTTCCGAAAGGACATGTGAATGTTGTTTTTTCTTGATCCATAGGATCGATAGGAATTTGAAAATATCCAGAAAAACCATCGAGGAAACAGAAATATTTATTTCCTGCGAGTCTTTCTAACATTATCCATAAACGGCAAAAGGAAATGATCTTTTACGGCTGCTTTATTGAGTTTACGATAATCGATGCATACTCGCCAACCCGTGACGGTTCTTGTTGGGACAAGTTCATCATTTTTGTTGGTGACAACTATAATACCACCTTTCTTTGGTACACAGTGAATAGGACTAACCCAAGGACTATCGATGTAGGATATTGGATATCATAACACAAGGGAAAGAACAGGGGTTGGCCGATTTATAGAGAGAGAAAGGAGAGGATTTCTAGTGAGAGAAAAACCTTATGTGTGTTATTGATAAAATGAACAACCAACCTCTTTCCATGGCTGGAAAGAGGCTTATATAGTGAGTTACATGCCCTAGAAAATAGGCTATGGTGTGGGATTACATGTGGGTAAAGACCCAACCCAAAACAATAAGTCATACGCTTACATTACATCTACGAGCTATGCTATTCTAAACAATACACGGGGTGACCGAGTCATTTTCATGAACCTAACAATCTTCCCCTAAGGAAGGTCACCCTTGAAAAATACAATATGAATCCTAGCATTCTAAGTCTTGAACATTTAACTTCAGCTCGTAATCTTTGATTATTCATTCTTTGATCTCTTTGTACATTATGTAGTGACTTTTGAGCATGGTTCCTTTGACTTGTATGATTATTGAGCTTTCTTTGAGATCATCAGCCATAGTAGATCTCTTAATCATCCTTGTAGTGAAGTATTGCCTCCATGTGATGTTGTGACCTTCGGACCGGCATGCTCATACTTTTCTGGATCATGATAGCACGTATCAAAGTTGTGGAAGTTGTGTTGTAGGTCTTTTAGTTATCAAGATGTCTTTGATTAGGAATATGAAGTGTGAGCATGGGGTTGTGAATTGACATGTCTCTTGCTAGCAGCTGCTACCATCGGGGATTCCTGCAAGTATATGTTAGTAATAAACAAACGAAAGTGTCTTTGTTCACTTTTGTTGAATAAGGTTGCAAGAACCACGATTCCCCGTTAATCAGTATAAATACTGCTTGTGATCTGGTAGAATTCCAAAGAATCTCGTTGACAGGGTTTCGCAGCTGCGCTAACCATTCTCAAACCGAAGCGTCTCAAAGTAGACATAACACGGAGTGAGTGAACTAGTGAATTAAAAACCCACTGATTAATGAGAAATTGATTTGAAAGTCAGTTGCGTATCACTTAGAAAAGAGTTTTTGTGACACATCAAAGGTTTTATAACATAAAATCAAATTTCATCAGAAACACATTTGTTTTGAAATATATACGCAGTTAATGTGCTTGAAAATCAGCTGTGGAGAACATCGAAAGGTTTTCCAAAAACTACTCGTCAATTCACTGCCTGGAACAAGTTTGATTCATAAAGAATCGCACCATCATTGCTTTCCATTTGTCACAAGTTTGATCCATAATGGACCTCACATGTCACCTACCAAGAGCTTGTTTGATGTTGACTCTAGAAGGATTTCCATCTTCATTGTGAGTACTTTCGTATCACTCAGATGTTCTGGCAGTACCACATGGAGATAATGCCTTGGCTATTCAAGTCTTATTGTTATCATATTGTGTGATGAGCAACGCATTGTTTGTATTAGTGTCCTAACGAGATTATGGTTGATCTACATGGCTCTAGAATCAATAGTACATCTTGGTGTTTAGTAGTCGAAGCTGGAGCAAGACAGCCACCTTTTCAATTTTCATCTATCTCGGGTACTGAGGTGAGAGAGAGAGAGACGATAGAAATGTATGTTTCCGTAAGAAATCGAAGCAAGATTCTTTGAGGGATCTTGAGTGGCTAGGAAGGGTTATGCAGCGTATCACTAGGTCCATGATACTTGTCTTTAATGTCAGCAATCAACCATGTGATTCTGACAGCATATGTAGTGACCCGGTTTCTGCCTAATGTTAAAGGAGGGCTGCTTTCTTTTCACCCTTTTATCGTTAACATTTTCTTTTTAATTCTTCAACACTTCTGTGCTTCTAAAGACTTCATTATAGTGCCTTTGTTGGTATGTTCCTTGTTACTAGCCTCTATCTAAGTCCGCACATTCCTTTTTCACTATTACTCCTTTTGTATCATCCTAGGATTTTACACTAACTAGTGAATTGTCCCTGGGTAGATTCCCTCCGGGCTATAGGCTAGGATGTTGGAAATAATACCTAACCTTTACCATCCTTATAACTGCATGATAAAGTAAGTACCAGGTTGGTCTTTGGTTTTTTCCATAGTTGTCTTACCATAAAACCATTGAAAATCAATTAATGTACGCGGTGATGTAAACATCAAGCTTGTATTACCTCGATTGTTTTGATTCATGAACCTGCTCCCTCAACATAGTGCGTCGATATTGTAATTGCTTTGGCACATGGAGGAGGAGTACTTGCTCTTGTGTTTAAGAGATACATTTTTTATCAGATTTAGTATTTACATCCTTTCTCTCTACTGATCAAAAATTTCAAAACCCTTTGGAGATTTAGGATCTCATTGATTTTAAATTGTTAGAAAATTTTGGGTGAAAATGTGGTTTGATTAAATACATGCGTTATTGCGATCCTATATATGCTTCCCCCTCAATTAGTGGGGGATTTTTAGTGTCAGTTTGACTGTGTTTTTAAATTTATTTGGAGTTTAACGAGAAACTCATGAAAAATTCATTAACTGACACATAACATGATTTCCACACTTACATATTGGATGTACAAGATTGTGTATGAGACAGGACCTGAAATGTTCAAACTGAAAATGGCATAGTCATTATGTCTATGTTAGCAATCTGTAGTCTGTCTCGATACTCTCCTGATGGAAGTTGTCTTAGCTTCCCCCCCGAACCAGCAATTCTTTCTTGAGAAGAAACAACAAATATTCAAAGTACACAAATAATTTGAAACCATATCCATCAATGTCTATTAAGTCCGCGGATGTCTGATTTCTTCCTTATATGGTAATGACTATCTAAAGGAATCATCATACATTATCATACCTAAGTGTATCTCTTTTGTTAATTAATTCTATCCTTCGAAATAAGATTAGTGGGATTACTGATTGGGAATACTAATCGCAATCAGAAACATATCTTCACTTCAAGGCTTCTGAAACTACATAATTATTTCTAAACAAAACCTATCATTTTAAAACTTATGACAAATGAGCCCTTGGAGTTAAAAACTTCCCCCTCAAATTATTTATCCGTTAAGTTAAAAACTTTTTATATATATTACCGTGACATGTTAAAGATAATTCGAAAGCACTTTCTCCCCCTCGAACAAAGACCCGTATTCTATTTAAAGATCTATTGTATTTATTCGAGTGGTTGAGATTTCTTGAAAATCTGTTTGTAGTGTCGAAAATTGATTCTGATTTGATTAGAACACTTTTCAAATGGTTAACCCGAACTTGATTTATGAAATCAATATTTTTTGAAAAAAAATTGTTCAGGTTATAAAACTTATACCAATGGCAATCTAGGACCTTTCTGATGCATGTTAAACGAAGGAAGTACTTAATTGGCATATGTTTCATTCTAAGGTCCAAAAGGTTGAAGAACAATAACATATAAAGCTAATGAAGTAAAAATTAATTAACTCCCCTTTAAATCATGATCAGTTATTGTCAAACCTTTTCTGTTTATTCCTTGATTGTTAAGAAATATCATTTTGAAAGAATTATTAGCACATTTCTCCCCCTCAAATAATGTCTCATTTTCTATTTAAAGAGCTGTAGACATTGTTTGAGTGATAGGAAATTCTTTTAAAATATTTTTCTGATGAGAGACTTAGATGACTGATTTAGTTTTGAAAGACAACATCTTTTCCCACAATGGTTAACACAAATAATTTTCAGGAAGAATTCATAGACGAAAATTATTTGGGGGATAAATAGAAAGACTTCTTCTTCTTGATCAAGAAGAAATTAATGCACTGAAAGCGTACATTAGATTCGAGGGTGCTCGGATATGACATAATCTATGCCCGGGAGAACTTAATCACCCGTTGTTAGGAACAGCCGTATTTTTGGTGATGTGCTTTCCTCATTTTGAAAACCGGGTTGCAGTCTGAAATAACTGCAAGCCATATAGACATGTTTTAAAAGCTGTTTGAACTTCTGCTCGAACTTCATTTAAAGACCCGTGTCATTATTGAATGACATTTCTAGGTCCGTAATGTTTTGATAAGCAGAAGACAGTTTGAAAACTCTTTTTGGTATTTTCTATTTTATATTTTTGTATTTGATTCTCTTGGTTTTATATTTTCATAATTTTTTTTTAATTTTTTTAATTTTTTTTATTATTCAATTTAAGATGATGTGGACCTGAATACCGAAATGAAGATGTCATTATGTTCGTTGTAGAAGTCTGCAGTCAACATCTCTTAAACTTCCACTGCCAAGGCTTTCGAGGCTCCTGAATATTCGTCTTATTTTGTGCAACCTCAACATGAAGCTTTGATAGCTTCCCCAATATTTTCCTAACAAATACATAATGATTAAGAACAAGAACTTCCACGAAGCTTCCAATGTTGATGATGTCATTAGTGGCCTTTGATCTACTTGAAGGCACAATTTTCTTCATACACTTCAGGTCACCTCGAAGTTTCTGAATTAGCTGCATGTCTTGAAAAACTTCATTTTCATGCACTTCTGGTCATGTAGAAGTTTTCTAGAATCTGCTTTCATTTGACTTCATTTTCTGCACTCCACTATGAATCATCTTTGTAGTACCTTGAAGGAGATATATTGTACTAGGTACAAACTAAGTAACCCATACACTTCTGGTTAAGGAGAAGCTTCTGAATTAGCTTCCCCCTAATTCATGCTATATATTCTTTATTTAAGAACTTTCATAGCTTCCCTCATCGCGTAATCATCTATATTGAGCAGTTTCAAAGCTTTCTTTCAAGCTTAGAATAATTAAGTGCACAACGAAATTAGTAGAAAACCCACTTCGATCTTGCTCCTTTGATTAATAAGCTTACGTGTGTGACCGTTTAGGGAACATTAACTGGATCAGCAAAACTTTTCTTTCATGCTTGAAGAATTCTTCTTGCATTTCTTCACTGGAAGCTAAAGAATGCACATACCAAAAGTATGAAGAGATTCACTTACCCCCATGTAGTTGAAGAGGTTGCCACCAGTCTAATTTAATGAAGCCAAAGCACAGAAGTACACAACTCATACCATTAATGAAGTCGAAATCATGCAGCATCATTAATCAATTAAGACCGGAAATGCATTTGGCTTCCCTTTCAGGAAATGCAGATTGAGAATTGCTACACCAAAGTGTCAACTAAGCCTCCGAGTATAAGGCAATTTATCACGTATGTAGTTCGAGATGATAACACCAAGACAGTACCATTAACAAATAAGTACCGGTCGATGTAGTTGAAATGGACAACACCTCAAAACAGTACCATAAAAATCAAAGTACGTCCCGGATGAGCACATGTAAATTGTTTCACCGAAGTAAACTAAGTCCGGGTGGTGAAAGCAATTTATTCACTGTATGTAGGTCGAAATGATAACACAAGGAATTCGTTACCATAAAATACAGCTGAGTCCGGGTTGTAGTCCAATATGACAACACCAAACTGTACCTAAAAACGAAGTATTGTACCAGATGTAGTCGAAATGAACAACACAAACAGTACATAAAAATCATAGTTCGTCACCGGATGAACACATTTCTCGTGTAGATTACGAACTAATTTGGAGGACTCATCATACAATTGTGAACCTCTTTTTTATCATTAGATGAAACTTGTTTCTTTACACCTCTTCCCCAAGTAGTTGGAATAATTGCACAAACAGCCCCGAGTTGCAACACTGATTTTCTCTGCGGTTATGACTTTTGTCTTCCCGGAATAACCTTAAACAAGGGGAAGGTATGAAGTTCATCACGTGTACCCGTTGAGCATTCAGATGTATGTCTCCTTCCCCCTTGATGGTTTTGATACCTCGGAACCAGCAACACATTGTACCGCACAATATACTTGAAATCTATGAGAAAATAAAATTAGCCCAAATGAAATCCTGGGAGAATTCTACTGCTGATCAATTCTCTAACTCATTAATTCTCTGACTATCTTTACCACCTTTATGTCGAATATTTGAAGTGAAACTGATGGAGTAACCGATATTACCAAACTTGAATTGAAGTAGAATCTGTTCTTGTGACTTAAGCTTGCGCAAAAATGTTAGAAGAACGTTTTGTCGGAGATTTTGTGCTCCAAGCAAATCTATATGTAATCAATACTCTCCAAAGTATGAGAATTCATAACCATCTTGCGATATCACTAACGTCTTCTGCGTGTGACATGTGTACTACAAGTAACTCCTTTAAAGTATAGTTAACCAAGGT
Organism: Tanacetum coccineum; assembly: GCA_026074375.1. Lineage (NCBI taxonomy): Eukaryota > Viridiplantae > Streptophyta > Magnoliopsida > Asterales > Asteraceae > Tanacetum > Tanacetum coccineum. The sequence goes on along the minus strand of BQNB010032672.1, from coordinate 38,173 downwards.
CTTCAACCATCCACTCCGTACTACTGGTAACTAAGATAATACCAAGTCTTCAAATTAAATCTAAGTACGACGCTAGTTATCATTGAAAGTCATGCATCCATACCCTCCCCGTTTCAAGATAAAATAAGATAACGCCTTCGTCGTGAAATTCTAACTTCATTATCAATAAGCGTACCAAATCAACTCGCTGATCACTTGAATCGTTATCTAAATCTTTAGCCGTTTGTCTAAATCCCCGTATCAATTCTATAGGCTAATACTGATGGAGACAAGCCGATGAAACGAACCCGAGAATGAAGCAAAAAACACCAAATAACTTCAAACTCAACTAAGTAACGTCGTACAAAAAACCCCGTAGTCATTTAGAAAATTTAATACCAAATCTAGCCATTAAAAATTTAAGCTCCATGATTCTTTTTAAAGCTCGATCCCGGTCTCGCCACTTAAAAAATAATTGCCACTTTGTCATTTTAGCCTCGATTTACCATTATCACTTATTGCAAAATGTAGCCAATTATTTGCCATACTAAAAAACCAAAAGTGTAGCTTTAGACCTAGTGCAGAATATTTCGGCCCATGTCATTCTGATATAGCGATTAGTGATTCTCAGCCCAATTTTTATTATACCAGCCCATCACCAACTTAATACACGGCCTATTATTCAACAACAATAACCATATTCAACCCAGCAATGGCTATAGCCAACTCCAATACCCAACCGGTCCAAAATATTTGTAAAGATATACACGGCACACACTTTAAAAAACATTAAACTCGGCCCATCGAATCAATATAACCAGTCCATTAGCAATATACGGCCCACACCAACAGTTGCATTACACGGTCCATTCCAAAAACCTTAGGCTCGGCCCAAAGTGTCACAAATAAACACATCTGGCCCATAATATGGCCTGCCAAATTCATCAGTATTTGGGATATATATAAACACACAACCCTAATAATTAGGTAACCCTAATCATATTTTTCACTCGCCACCATTTGAGTCTCTCTCCCAAAAGAAATAAACACAGCCTCACCAACTCAATCTCATTTCTCAAAACAATAATCGTAGGTACAAGATGATAAATCTTTATACACGATCGAGCCTTAAACCCAAAAAGCAAGTGCACGAACCCCTTTCAGATTTCACAAAACACAAATAATCCTTTACCCTTTTTCATCAGTGAGAACCCTTTATCATTTCCACGAGGTACGAGCAAGAATGGACTTCTAGATCCTTTGGAGGGTCGCAGGTAGGGTCAATGACTTGTCTTGTGTTTTTGTCTTTGATAACTAAGCTTGCACTAAGATAAAGAGTAAAATGAGATCTGTTCTATGTTTTTCGAAGGTCTAGTGAAGTTGAGGATGGAGAGGGGAATGGATAAGTTTGACGAAGGTTTAGGTATTTTTTGATTGGATTTGTTGATGTGGAAAATAAATGTGACAAATAGTTACTTGTTGATGAAAAATGATGTTATAGAAGGCTTGTTAAGGTTGTTGTTTATTGTAGTGGTGTTTGTTATTTGTTGTTGTAATGATGTCTTGTTGATTGTTGATGTTGTTTCAAGTCTGTTCAATTTCTCTTTCTTCTGTTTTGGTTTAGACAAGGCAGACCAAACTTGTTATGTTGACCGGGTCAACTTGGTATATGGTATGTGCTAAAAACACACATCATTTTGTACCCGGGGGGAAAATGCTAATAATGGCTACTAACACACTAAAATATGGATAATTATGTTTGCAATATGGTTTGTATTGTTGTTTTATGTCTTACAGGTACAAAGGATTGAAAACAAAGCAAAAACGGTCAATTTTCGGGGTTACTTTCGTGTCGTTTCAGTTTATCGAGGTCAAAAACGAATTCTTTAGTCGTTATATTCCTCGATCTGTATCATTGGATAAGAGCACGGAATTACGAGTCCAACGGTACCGGCCTTTCATATGTGAACCTTTTTATTTTGATCCTTTTTCGTCCCTGTTTGAACCTTTAATTATATTGAACCTGGACCAAATAGAAGAAGGGTTATAGTTTATTTTTTACACATTATTACTAGAACTATGCTCTAGACCAATGGCTAGAGCCATATGCTTCTATATCAAAGGTCCCTAGTTCAAAACCTACAGAGGGGTTTATCCCCCTCACGACCCGACCCGGCCCACGACCCATACCCGACCCGAACATGACCCGGTCCAATACCCGACCTGACCCGGCCCAAGACCCGACCCGGCCCACCAGTTGACTGACCATCAACCACCATTGACCGGTGGTTGACCGGTGGTCCGGCGGTGGTCTGACGGTAGTCCGCCACCGTTGATCGTCGTTGACCGCCGCCATTGGGCGGTGGTCCGGCGGCGTTGACCGCCGTTGACCACTGTTGACTGCCGCCGTTGACCACCATTGACTGGTGGTCCAGTGGCTGTTGACCGGTCGGTGGCGGAATAGTAACATGCCACGTGGCACCACTCAGGTGGTGATACGTGGCCAACTAATGATTGAGTGTTAGATGGCAGGTGTGTCAGTACGAGGTACGAGGTGTCAGTCTTAGGTGGCAGAGCGTCAGTCCGAGGTTGTAGGTGGCAGGTACGAGGTGGTATGTGTTAGTACGAGGTCAGTACGAGGTCAATAATGAGGCAGTTGGTGGAGCGCAAAAAGACCAAAATACCCTTGATCCAATCAAGTTGAAGTGGATGGACGGCCTAAAACTGACAAATAAAATTACACCCTCTTACCTTTGGGCTATATAATGAAGCACGCATCAGCAGCTCGGTTACAATTTAGGTAGAAAATAGAGTTAGAGAGTAGTATTTAATTTAGTAGTAGTGTAATTTAGTTTAGCTTATTGTAAAATCTCTTATAGCTTAATTAGCTTATTGTAATCATCACTTTTTAGCTTATTAATGAAGATGTTTTGAAGATTGAAGGTGCTTATTGTCTTATAGCTATTCTTTTTTCTAATCTCTTATTTCTTTTTCTTTTCTTTTTAAGCTAATTATGGCTTATTATTGCTTCTAGTTTTCTCCTAGCTAATCTCTTACTTCAAATAAGCATTCCTTTGGCTTATTTAATTTAGATCTAAGCTCATATTATCCAAATAAGCTTTTGCTTATTTTCATTTTCTTTTCTTATTTAGCTTATTTCTTTCTTATGCTCTATTCGAATGCTGAATAGGGTGTCTATGACAGTCTTCTACTCGGCTTTATTCACTTTAAGATTGAGCACCCTTGATTTAGGAGAGTTATTATTTTGTTTAGTAGATCTAAAAGCATTTTAGTAGTTAAAAGTTTTCAAAATTGCTTATTTACGTTTTTTATTGTTTGTTAAAGTTGTTTACTTTTTGGACTCGTTTTCTTAGTTCTATTCCTTAAATATACCCGTTACCGCGTTTTTCACTTGTTTGAAACCTTAGTTTCGGGAGGATCTAGATCTTAAAGTTTTTAAACTTTATTAGCTGATTGTCTTTAGGATTATTAGTTGCTTTAATAATATATCTTGTTTTTCATACTTTGTATTGTCTTATTGTTGATGGATTTATTCGACACTTAGGCGAGGAGCTTATGGTTCTCTATAATCTAGTTTCACTATTTAAGTTCCCAAGCTTTTTAAGTTTTTACTTCATCTTATTAATTAATAAGCTCAAAACTTTATTGATTAATTAGTTAAATAAAACTAAAAAAGTATAAACTTTTAAAAGTTTAATTAGTTTTTCGAATGCGGGCCGGTGTAATATTCCATTGGTTTCGACAAACGGGTTCTACTTCTTTTCTCTTTTCTATGCTAATTAGTTTAATTTAGCTTTTAAAAATGTTTGCTTTGTTGATTAGAGTTAGTTCAATTAATATGTGTAGTGAGTAGATTTTTATATATGCTTGTTAAGTGTTAAATTGTTTAGTGAATTAAGTGTAATTAATAAAAGAGGGAATTAGTTTGTTTTAAGTGAATTTTTAGTTTAAAATTAAAATCAAAAAAAAAATTTCTTTTTCTTAGAATTTTCTTTTAACTTAATTTAGGTTTAGAAATTTTAATTGCACTTGTAGGAGTTAATCTTGCCTTAGTTGTTTATTTGTCACGTTTTTTTCGTTGCCCGTTAATTGTTTAAGTGTTTAATAGCTTTTAATTGTTTATTTTAATTGTTGCTTTTATTTAGTAGTTATAGAAATCAAATAATTCATATTTTCTCTCATTAAATCATATCCATGCTAAAAGTAGGTTTTCATTTCACAAGTCGTTGGGGAAACGACTCGGGAATCATACTTTCCGGTTAACATACGTATATATTATCTTTGTAAGTTTTGAGTTTTTACCTTGGATAAAGGTGACTAGTTGGAATTTGCTTAAATAGTAATATTGATATTTTATACGTATGTAAAATTTGCATCAGTTTTTGGCGCCGTTGCCGGGGACTTGTGTTAAAGATTCCGTCGTTTACGTTTGTTGATTTAGTTTGAAGATCCTTTCGTCCTCGAAAGTTTCATTTTTGTTAAATATTTCCAAAATCTAAAAAAATAAAAAATATAAAAAGTAAAAAAAAATTCTTTTCTTTTTAGTATAATTATCATATTTAAAAAAATCAAAAATATAAAAAAATTGTCCTTAAAAATGATATTAAACTACACAAAGTTGGGAAACGAACACCAAACATATAATTACTCTCAAATCAAGTATTAATCTAAATATGTTCCGTGAACTTGAAAAGTTACCCAAATCGAACCAAAGATTAAAAAACTTCCATTTGTGTTCACTTACGAAGTCGCTTCACCTTGAAAAGCAATTTTTGAGATTTAGCGTGAAGTAAGTTGATTATTTGGTTTTAAGTTGTCTTCCGTGTATCCGTTTAAAATACTTTGTTAAAAAAATCATAAAAAAAATTAGTGTAATTTTTGTTTGCTTTTTAATTTCTTTATTTTTAGTGCATGCGCACTCGTTCTCAAGCTCGTAATCGAAATCGTCGACAACAACAATTAACAACGGTTATTGTTGAGGAACCGAGATTCCACATGGCCTGACCAATCGTAACATGGCTCAAAATGCTTCAAGATTCCATCGATTGGGGGGGGATACGAAAGAGCAATTGTTGTTCCACCGATAAATGCAAACAATTTTGAGCTTAAACAAACTTTGATCATTCTCTGTGCAAAAGTAATAAGTTCACGGGTAGACAAGACCCTCATAACCTACCTTCGATTTTTCAACAAGGTCACTTCAACGTTTAGACATCCCGAAGTTCTGAACACTTCGATTAAGCTTTTGCTTTTTCTTTCTCTTAGAACGGTGAAGCCCAAGATTGGCTAGACAAGGAAACCTCCTAGATCAATTTAACGTGGGATGGATTCGTCTAGAAGTTATAAAACCAATTCTTTCTCCATTCGAAAATAACTTACCTTCGAAAACAAAATCACTTTTCTACCAGAATCGAATATGGAAACCTTTTAACGAAGCATGGGGAACGTTTCAAAGAAGAACGTCTTCGTCAATATCTCTAATGTTTCTCGTTATTACATCAACTTGATACGTTCTTTCTCAAACTCTTTGAATTCAATGATCAAGATGCTCTAGATTCCGCCTGCGGGTGGAAATTTTCTAGATAAGATGCCTTCGAGAAGGTTGAGCCATAATCAAAGTAAATTCAAAGTGCGCTATTCAAGAAGTCGTCTGAATGATTCAAGAGTGATTACGAATGCTCCTTCTTCTACTTCTTTACACGTTCTAATAATTCTTTTGAGATTCACAACTGGCCGCCTTACTCGAAGACAAAATAAATATTTGAAATGTGCAGTTTAGAGGAAACAATTGTGAAATGAATGTTACGTCTCCTGCTACAGTCATGCAGTCGAGGAAGTTTGTTGGTCACATGAGGTTCAAAACCATATATCAACATATTGTCCATTAACAAGGAATGAATTTCACGTTTTTTTCAATGATAACATTCATCAATTCCACACAAAAACCGCCGCCGTTGCAACTTATTTTTAAAGGAAGCCTCCTAATTTGGGCAAATCAGATGAGACCACCCGGTTTTAATCAACAAATGTTCAAATAAACATGGAAACAAAGCCGATTCAAGGATAACAATTTAATTCCAATCAAAAACGTTGGAAATAACAATTTCATCCATCAAAACAATCAAGGTTCAAGTTTTTAAACCACCAACCAATCCAACCACAAGTTTACCAAGTACTCCACCATATCAAAGCTCTACGCCCTCAAATCCAAGGTGTTTACACAAACGGGGATTTTGTAAATTAAGTCCAAGGCAAATGATGCCTCGGTGTGAAGAATGTTCAAAATCAAGGTTAAAATTTGCAAAATCAAATGGCTAATGTTACGAGTTTGTTGACAAGTCTTTGTAATAATTTCAAAAATTCCGCCTCTACTTCGAATTCGGGTACTCTTCCAAGTCAAACCGTAACTAACCCTCGTCAGCAAATTAATTCTATCACCACAAGAAGCGGTAAAACTTTGTAAGGACCTTTGACTCCTCTTGTTCCTACACCCATTGTTTCTATTCCTTTAAAAGAATCTGAACAAAACCCAGAGACGTCAACGGAAAAAGTGCAAAATCCAAATTTGGAGAGTACCGCACAAGTCCCACCTTCGGAGGAAGAAGAATCCATTTTCATAGAAATTCCAAAACCAAAAGCAAAGAAAACCGTTAATGTTGAAATTCAAGATCTTAATTCTCTAAGACCTAATTCGTATCAATCTAAACTTCCATATCCCGAGAAGGTGAGGAGTATTGAATGTGAGAGAGAATTATAATCCATGTGCTCAAACATAGCCGGTTTTTGAAGATGTTCAAAACAACTCCGTTTAGAGATTGGATGAGATGCTCTTGTCGAATGCACAAATTGTTAACAAATGGTTAAGCTCGTTGCTAAGGAACAAAGAGAAACTCGAAGAAATCGCCATTATAACCGTAAATGCTAAATGTTCTGCTATCATTATGAAAAAAGTTCCCGAGAAGCTCGAAGATCCAGGAAAATTTCTTATCCCATGTGCTTTACAAGAACTCGATAGGACTAGTGCTTTAGCCGATTCCGAAGCTAGCATTAACCTTTTACCTCACTCTATTTACAAACAAATTGGGCTTAAAGCTTTGACTCACTATCGTTGTGACACTCGGAGCTGCAATCGTTCCATTACTCACCAATGGGGCCCTAGCGAGGATGTTGTTAGTTAGGTCAATCGGGTTTTCACCTGTTTCTTGTATGATTTTGTGGTGGTTATTTTGAACCAGACCAGAGAAGGTGCCTATTATTTTAGGAAGACCCTCTCCTTCGCCTACAATAAAAAAAAAAAAAGCTCTTATTGATTTTCTTGTACGAAGAAACATTGAATTTACGAGTAGGAAAGGAAGAACTTGTTTATTATGCCGATAAATCTGAGAAAAACAAAAATAAGCATTTTGTTCACGCCATTTCTGTAATCGATTTCTCAAAAGATGATCTATTTAGTGGCAGTACCACTACTCATTCTGATGATCCTTCTCCTAGTTCTTCTTCGGTGAAGACCAGTGATAATCTTGAGGAGTTCGCCGATGAACTCACTCTTCTTAAAAAAGATATTCAAGAAGGAAATTTTCAAGATCATTTAAATCCTCTTTTTGAATTTGATGACAATTTCAAATCTAGAACCATAAATCCTCTTTTTGATAAAATGGAAGAAAATGTCAAGATAAAAAATTCCAACGTTTCCGATGAGCCAGTTTTACTCAACACACCTTTGTCCAGAATATGGTTGGAAGTGTTTTGCTCCAGAAGACCAATAATGATGAGATCGATGCTTTTTAGTATGGAAGTTTTTTAACTTTGAGGAAGGTTATTTCGATTCATAAGGAGACGTAACTTTTCTTGATAATATGCTTAGTGATGATACTTCCCATAATCTCACTTCCGAAGTGATTTCCAATCATGAACCAGAACAAAATGAATCTTCGATTACTTTTTCTCTAAGAAGTGATCCTCTTCACCATGAGTTAGCCGTGAGAAGTCATTACACTTCCTCTAAGGACATGAGCGTGAAATTTGGGGAATATCTTAGTCTATGATAGTGCTTTGTGGATTTCAACTTCCAGTCACAGGAAAATGTTCGCTAATCAAAGTTCAGTTTAATCGAGTCTCTTCCCATATCTCCTTATCCCCATTGAGGATAGTGAGCTTCAGCTCAAGAAGGAGTGAGGTCAATATTATCCTTGGTTCCAGATGATTTAATTCACCAGGTGTTAGAGAATGATGATTCAAAAGATGTTAGATAATTGAGTTTACCTAACCTTGACACATCAAGATGATCCGTCAATCCTCGTACTCCACCGGAACACGGATGTTGGAGAAATTGTTTTTGAACCCGACTTGGGGGTATTGTGATAACAAAGTGTTTATAGGGTGTTTCTAAAACTACATGTTTTAGGGCTAATATTTAAACACCCTTCCTACCCTTGTTTAGATTTGACCTTCATTCTCTTTCTTTTCTTCAATTTCTTCCTTCGGGAGTGAAGACACATTTTGACCTCAGGCATCATCACCTTTCATTTTATTTTTAGAGCGGTGGATTTTCATCGATAGTTTCTTGTTCCGTAAGTATTGCTATCCCTTAGGTTCAATTTAATTCAGGGATGATCCGTGCTTGTGACTCGGTGACCAAAAACAAGCCGATTCGTGGTGGCCAACGCATGCTTATCTAGTAGTATAGTATTTTTATTTAGTAATCTATTGAATAAGTGCGCGTGATTTATTCCTCAAGTGTGGGGCGTGTTCTTTCTATAGTTTGTTGGTACCGTTTGTGCAGGGATTCCTTAAGATCGTGAAGACCGGTGCTTGTTTTCAATCCTTCAATGATTCGGTCTTCGATCTTTAGTTTATATTGGAATCCTTAATCCTGATCTTATTTATTTGCTTCCCCTTTCACACTTGGAATTACTAGCATTTGCCTTTTTCGTTCCTAAGTGTGGGGGTAAAACCGATATTTTTGAACATTGAGGCCATGTTCGATTCTATAGTGTTGGGGGGGGGGGGATTTTCTATCGAAATATAATCATTACCTGTTGTATTTGTGTCCAACGCAACCTGTTTGACCAAAATTTTAAAATGTTTATTAGTTTTAGTATTGAAAAACTAAAATTTTAATATAATTATATATATATTATTTATATATATTTATATTATATTCATTTTATTTTAAATTAAATGAGGAAAATATAAAAAAATGTTAGTAAGTAAGTAGGCCCGTAGAATGATGAAAATATAAAAATATATAAATAAGTAGGCCCGTAGAACTAGGTAGCTTTTGACTTGGCCGAGTTTTAAACTCTAGCTTTCCCCTTAGCTTTCTAGACTAAGCGTTTGCTTAACTTTAAAATTTTGCAAAGAACAAAAAATGATAGAGTTGAGTATAAGTTAGATGCTAAGCGTGGAGTAGTTGGATCTCTTTAGAGCTCATAGAGGTTATTATGGCTTTTTGCTCCCATCAGCTTAATAAACATTATATAATTGTTAAATAAATAAAGTTACTTTGGTTTTTGTGATTCTTAGTTTAAATCCATTCGTAGAGATTCCTTCTGGTGAAAGTAAGGTACACATTGAGGTTTTGTTAGTGTTGTGGGGAAATAGAATTCTGGACCATGGTTGGCTCGCATACCGATGTGGCAGTTGTTAAAAGACCACAGGACTTGAAATTTGGCTATAATAATAATAGTTATGTAATAAACCGAAGCCGAAATAAGACCACTACCTCTTGCCGGCTCACAACCGATGTGGTAGTCGTTTAAAGGGTGGAGGTAATAATAATAATAATAAAAACTGTGGGCTGATAAAAGTTTACTGCCTCTTGCCGGCTCACAACCGATGTGGCAGTATTCTAAATAAGGCACATAGTTATAATCCAAGACTGATAAAAGTATGTTGCATCTGGTCGGTTCGCTGCCGATGTTGCAGCCTTCAAAAAGGTCGAGGAAATCATCGAGGTCGAAATAAGACTACTAGCTCTTGTCGGTTAAGACGCCCGATGTGTCAGTTGTTTAAAGGACCGAGGTTTAATAAGGTTGCAATAATAATAAGAATAAAGCCAAATTTCGACTCCGGGTTTATCTAAATAAAGCCTCCGTCTCTGGACTCGTAGTTGAGTTGTTTCGGATGAAATAAAAAGGATAACCCCTAAATAATGCGAAATTAGAACCTTAATGTGGACCTTATTCTCACCATATTGTCTCTTTAGGAAAGGATTTCAAACTAATTGTGGTCTAAACCGGGCACCTTTATGATAATAAGACTATAATCTACTTAAATAAGTGAACTTGTTTCACGTCATCGAATAAAATACTTAGAGAAATTAGGAATAAGGGAGCGAAAAGTGGCTAATGTTTACACAATTAGCATTTATGAGTAGTGTTAGCATCTAATATTATATTTTACTGTGATTTTGTTTTAAGCTCACTTTGGGGATTGTGAAAAGTCAAGGATGACGAACTCCCGTTCTTTAAGCCTTGTTAAATAAATTTTATAAATTTTTATTTTAGTTTTTATCTATTATTAAATAAGTGGTTAAAACGGAGGCGCTTGAGAAATAAATAATTTTTGAACTTTCTTAATAGACCTTTTCTGTTCTTGTTTGATTGTGAGGGGTCATACGTTAAAGGGAGGTTAAATTATTTATTTTCGAGTGTGTTTTATAAACATTGCGTGTGGGACCAGCAATGGCTTAGTGTGGGGGAATTTGATGTGTGCTAAAACACACATCTTTTGTACCTCGTAAAACACTAATAATCAGACTAAAAATGCTAAAATACGGATAATTATCGTGCATATATTCGTGTTTGGTATTTTTATGTCTTGCAGGTAAAATGGATTAAAAACGGTGCAAAAACGGGTATTTACGGGTTCATTTCGATCAAGAGTGCCTAATATCCAAGATCAATACAAAGTCATGAAAAGTCCCCGAGCATGCCATTGGAACGAGCACGAGAAAACGAGTCCAACAGTGCCCTCGGATCTTATTGGGATAGCCCGTAACTCATTTTATAGGTCGGGCCAGCCCAATTCAATTAAAGCCCAACACAAAGCCCAAAGTTATAAATCTGTTATATAGATGATGAAACTGACGTCACCCCTGCGTCATTCACATGTGCTCTTAATTAAATCCAGAGAAGTCACGTGACCAAACACTAAAGTGAAAGGGGCGAGTAATGAGAAGTCACGTGGCAGAGCAAAGTGGTATAAACTTTCATTTCGCTGCATTGATGATCAAACGGACGAAATGTGTGCGTGAAAAATAGGCTATGCAATTGTCCACATGTAAACCATCTAATGGCCAATTCTCTAAAATTCGTCTGGCGATCCAAAGTCATTTGTTTCCAAGCCAATGATTGGCTAGTAATCATTGGTAGAAATTACAATAACACCCCTCACTTTGGCTATATATATTAAGGACGCCTCACACAGTTTGGTGGTTAGATTTTAGGACTTAATCTCTCTATTTTTAGCTTATTTTAGGAGTAGGTTTGTAGTTTAACTTATTACAAAATTAGTAGCTTATTTTTCTGTCAAATTTCAGCTTATTGTAATACTTTCAAGCTTATTGTAAACAAACTACTAGCTTATTAATGAAAGATGATTAAGGTTTGTGGTTTTAAAAGTTGAGTTGCTTGTTTGATTTGCTTATTTCTTTCTACTCTTCTTATCCGATTGATTAATGAGCTGTTCTCATCAACTTATTTTCTGAGCTTATTCTCGTATCGAACAAGTCTTCTAGTAGCTTATTTCGAGTTTGGATTAGCCCAAAATACCAAATAAGCTTTAGCTTATTAAGATTTGTTTCGTTTTTTTTATTTTTCATCTAGCTTATTCGTTTGCGTTTGAGCCTTTTAGTCATATTGAATCTGTTCGAATGTGCTTATGGTATCGGTAGTGCTTATATCTTATTTAGATATTAGTTTTGATTGCTTATTTAGTGCTTATTAAGTCGTTGTTTGTGTTTAAGGTTTAGATCTCATATTGGCTTAATGCTTAATCATTTATTTGAAATAAGCTTTTCGTTTAATTAGTTGGCTTGTAGCTTAATTAGTTTGAAAATTGCTTATTTCACTAACTAGTACTTAAATCTCATGTGTATTGGGCCGTAATATTCATTTTGGGCCTCGTTTGGTTTTTATATAATTTGACTGGACTAGGCTTTGGTTAGTTAAACTTTTACTTGGGCTTTCGTTTGAATTGTTGTTGGGCCGTTTGGATTAAATTTAAATTGGGCCTCGTTGGATTCGAGAAGTATATAAGTAACAGATTGTAGGATTACAATTGTAAACTTTGTTCACTGTTAACAGTTTATTATTTGTATTTTGTGATTTTGGTACCGGTCATCTCATGAGGAGAGGAGCTTAAGAGTTTATTTAGCTAGACCGAATTTGATTATTTGCTTTAGCTAAATAAATCGGGTGGTATTTGTTTATTTGCGTCTCTTCAATTCTGTTCCATTTTCTATCCTTTTTTCAATTTATTAGTGTAGCTTTAGTATAAAATGTTTAGCTTTGCTTACTTGATTGTTATGCTTAGTGAGTAGTTTTATTAGTGCTTGTTAAGTGATAATGTGAATTAGGAATTAAATTTGGATTGTAAAAAGGCTTGTTAACTAATAATCTTCGATTATTTAGACTAGTAGTTTGAATGTTTTAAAGGGCAAAATCCGGAAAAATAGTCAAACGACACATCTAGTAGTTTAATATCTTTTTAAGAGATTTTTGTCAAAATAAGCCAACGTTGTGAGATAATTATCTTTTCTAAGGAAATTAATTCGTTGATGAACCTTAATTCACACTTAATGAACTTTTCACGTCACTTAGCAAGCATTTTAGTCTTATAAATCTTTTAGTTCATTTTAGCTTAATTCTCGTAGTTTAATTGTTTAGTATAATTCGAGTATAATTTTATTAGTATTAAAAATAGTTTTAAAAACAAAAATATTTGATATTCAAGCATGTAAGAAAATACTTTCGTGCATTTCAAATTCATCTCTCGCCGTGGAAACGACACTCGGAAGATAGACTATTACTTTTCCTAAAGTAATTTTCTTATCTAACGGGATATACTTTATATTATTACGACACGCGTTTGAACGTTTATCATTGGACTTGTTGGATGTAAAGGGGTTATGTTGCTACGGTTTGATAAAACATGTTGAAGGTATTGATATTGTGTTTGTCGGAAAACTTCGGGTTTGTGAAAAAGTGTCTTAGATTAAGGTTTAAGACCTTGGAAAAAGTCATAAAGGCGTACGGGTCATGCCGAATTTTTGAAAGAAATTTATACTTAGAAACTTTGCTCAAAAGGGGTAAGATTTTCAAGAGTTTAATAATAAATAGTTATTTTACTTGAGAGATTAATGCAAGACGAAAGATATAATTTCTCGAAATCGTTTTTTTAAACATTTAATATTTATAATCGTTGTGTCGATTTTAATTGAGGAAATGAAGGATGAATCTTAAAGAAGATTAAGTGTCGAGGTAAAAGCTATTGGACATGGACGTATTAAAGTAACGAGACGTTGTAATTACCCCGTTAGCCCGATAATAAGACGAAAATAATAATAAAATATTATTATTATTTTTATTTAAATTATTCAATACATATATATATATATATATATATATATATATATATATATATATATATATATATATATATCATATGGATTACGGAAATGTGGATTATTTATCTTTGGTTTTCAAGCTCTTGCTCATTTCTTTTCGTCAGTTTTTCGCGGAGTATTTTGGTCGATTGTATCGTTCAATGATTTGAGGTGTTCGAGTTGTATTGTATTGATGTCGCACTTTGCCCAAGTGTTTTTGAGTCATTTTCGCGTAATTACCACACAACCATAATATGAGATAAAGTGTTGATAACAAGATAAAGTCTTGGTAATAAGATGACGGTTATTGTAATGAGTTAACGGTATGAGATAACGAGTTGGAATGATATAAATTTGAAATGGAATTTTGGGATGAAAATAAGGATTTTTGCGTGAGTAAAGACGAACACTTGTACAATAAGATAATTTTGTATGAGTATTAATAAAGTGGATATATTAGGTCGTTGTCGGGTACATTGTGCGCTTGCATAGATTTGTTTGTGCTTTGCTTTATTTGAGATTGTGCGGTTGCTTTTCATTGCTGATTGAGGTAAGTTCTCGTAGCCCACTTTTTACTGTTTTTCCGTTGGGGAAAAATGATACTCAAATGTGTTTTAAAATGTTTTAAATTGAACTGTGCGAAATGTGGTTTTGTTTTTGGGGCAAGATATGTGCTTATGACTACTATGTGAATATTATGTGATGCATGATTGTTTGGATCGGATGGGTACGCCTACCCAGTGTTTGTGAGATTATTGGATCAGATGGGTACGCCTACCCAGTATTTGTGTGATTATTGGAGCGGATGGGTACGCTTACCCAGGTTTGTGTGTCGTCCTGCCCTAATTTTAGTGATCCAACTGGTATGCCCTTTAGGTGCGTAAGTGACATATGGTTATTGATTAGCGGTGATGCTAAGGTTGTTTGCATATATTCATTGTCATATAGCACTATTGTCCACTTTTAAAATATTGGCACAACTTTTGGGTTTAAGGTCAAACCTACGAGCTCACCAACATTATTGTTGACGTTTTCGAGTATCATTTTCAGGTGTGTCAAATCAAAAGGTATGTGAATGGTATTGGAAGAGAAAAGATGTAACCCAAGGGGACTGAGTCAAGATGGTTATGATAATTGTATTTTGTCAAGTTTTTAACTTGTAAAATGTATGTAAACTTAAGTTTCATGATTGTAAATTGTAAAGTGTATGATCTTGTATCTTGTGCGATGAATGGTATCGTCGCATCCCGTGTTTCCACCACTGACGGGGTGTGACAAATATTGATATAGAAATACATCTAGCTACATTATAACCCTACAAGGCTAAATAAAATATAAAAAAGACAAAACATGTCGTAAGTATTGTTTTCCTATTTCTATAATTTTACTGAGTTTGTGATGGATTAATTAAATACAGGGTTTTAATCATGTACATACATTCAAGGGTCATGAGCATAAGGTTACGGCTGTTCTTTTTGTAGACAGTGAACCACCTGTATGCATAAGTGCCTACAATGGAGGAGATATTTTTATCTGGCTCACCAAGCTTCCTTTTGAGGAGAAACCTATCCGAAGACTGAATAAAGAAAAATACTGGCTCTACAGTGGTATTTATGCTTTTGCTGTTTCTCAATCTGGACCTGGATATTTTTATACATGCAATGGGGATAAAACAATAAAGGCCTGATTGATACATGTAAGACTTGATATACTATGATTACGGTTTTTTTCTTGTTTTTGTTCTTGTTTGTTTGTTTGGTTTCATGGTATTCATGTCTACATACATAGTGGAGCAAGATATAATGTTAAAATGTGTAGATTGGGATGGATACGGTGAAATTTTGTCATATAGATTAATATTTATGATGTTACTCTATGTTTGTCAGGATTATAGTTTTTCATCTACTATGAGTGCTCATAAATTAGTGGTGTCTACATTGGCAGTTTGTATTGAGGTTCTTTATAGTGAAAGCTGGGATGGAACTATCCGGTTATGGTATCTAAGTGATCACAGTCCATTAGCAGTGTTCGGTGAAGAAACCCCTACGTGTAGCTTTGTTTTATCTCTTGATGCTCAAACCCACATTATTGTTTCAGGTCATAAAAATGGATGCATAAAGGTCTCTAACATCTTAACTCTCACCAATTCATTATCTGTGATCAGTGGATTTTTCTAGGAACTAAAGGAAAAATACATGTTTTAACTTCATCTTCTATTTATATACTAGAGTAATTGTTTTTTGTTTCCAGATATGGAACAATGATGTGCCTTTGAGTCCAATATTAGCACACCCTAGCTCAATCTTCTCAATTTATATGGAAGGACAATGGTTATTTAGTAATGGTTGCAACAAGACTATTGCTGTACAGGTACATACAAGTATTTCAGTGAATCTAAGTGAAGTGATTTTCTTATTATTTTAACGGTTTATTGAGGTGCAGAAGGTCTTAGGGGACGAGTCTCGAGTAGATGTCACAGAAACTGGAAGTATTTCTGGTGACTTAGTAGTAACTACTTTGCTTTATTGGCAAGGAAGGCTTTTTGTTGGGCAAGCGGATAAAATAATAAAGGTATGAAACACCATTGCCATTGAATGCTTTATATAAATGTTGAAGGCTTTTTGTAGTTAGTAATCTTAGCTTATTTAACGACAAAGCTCAGGCTACTTACCCGTGATACATTTTTTGGCCTAGGTGTCTTAGATCGATCATTTGTTATGTTGACCCACAAACTACAGCTAATGATAATGTTTCTGTTAATAAAGTTCTTGCATGCTGTCATACATGTGTATCTTGATTAACTTTTATTTTTGCTATTCTATCTTCATAAATGTGAATTTGCTCTTGTGTAGATGTTTGAGCCTTCAATAAAAAAGAGAGATTTTCCTATGTCAAACATGAGCATTTAGTTTTAGGCATACTAAAATATTTGCAGGAGCACAGTGCAGAGAAAATACTCACTGAAGATGGTTTAGCAAACCTGCTATAAAAGGGTCGGTTTCTTTTTCTGATTTCTTTTCTTTTTATAAAATGTGTACTTTTTGTTGCGTAAAGCTTATTTCTGGTTTGCAGTTTGTTAAAAAGATTGATTAAGATGGCAATGCCAACAAATCTTTTCGTGAGCTCAAAGAACTACTCCAAGATGTCAAATTTAGGCAATTAACTTGGGACAAGGAGCAAACAATCCAACAAGTAATGAAAGAATTTGACTATGACGACGACACAAAAGTTATAGTGGATGAGTTTACCGACAGATTTACAAAATGGCTTGATGAGACTAAGAGTGCAGTAAGTAAACCGTATCGCTCAGTTAGTTCCTTGAAGGACTTATATCAGGTTTTTATCTTAATTGTTACTAATGTTTGGACATTTCTAACCAAGAACTATGCTTTGAGTATCAAGTCAAATGCACTAATATATATTCAATTTATTTTGAACCTCAGCCCCTTTTAATCCATTTTTAATACTTGATTATATGTTTGCTTTTATGTAATACGGCCTCAAGCTTTGCATTCTCTACTTTAGTCATTAGCTGTAGCTTAGGTTTACTCTTTTTCAGCCATCGACAATACATATATATATATATATATATATATAGGCTTTGGTTCAATTGAGAAAATTTTTATTTTGAGAAAATTAAAAAATATTCGTTTGAGCAAACTGATTCATATTTTTTTGATTTGATTCACAAGTTAACATCATTTAATAGTGAACCGAATCTATAAATGACAAATTTGATTCACAAATCACTGTTGACAGATTTACAAAATGGCTTGATGAGACTAGAGTGCATGTAGTAAACGTTATCGTCTCTGTTACTTAGTTCCCTTGAAGGCCTTATATCAGGTTTTTATTTAATTGTTAATATTGTTTTGAACATTTCTAACCAAGAACTATGCCTTGAGTATAAGGTCAAATGCTCTAATTTATATATTCAATTATTTTGAACATCACCCCCTTTTTAATCATTTTTAGATACTTGATCTAATTTGTTTGTTTTATGTAATACGGCCTCAAGCTTTGCATTCTCTACTTTAGTCATTAGCTGTAGCTTAGGTTTACTCTTTTTCAGTATACACACACACACACACACACACACACACACATATATATATATATATATATATATATATATATATAATTGAGAAAATTTTTATTTTGAGAAAATTAAGAAATATTCGTTTGAGCAAACTGATTCATATTTTTTGATTTGATTCACAAGTTAACATCATTTAATAGTGAACCGAATCTATAAATGACAAATTTG
Organism: Tanacetum coccineum; assembly: GCA_026074375.1. Lineage (NCBI taxonomy): Eukaryota > Viridiplantae > Streptophyta > Magnoliopsida > Asterales > Asteraceae > Tanacetum > Tanacetum coccineum. The sequence goes on along the minus strand of BQNB010032672.1, from coordinate 20,297 downwards.
ATTCACAAATCACTGTTGACAGATTTACAAAATGGCTTGATGAGACTAAGAGTGCAGTAAGTAAACCGTATCGCTCAGTTAGTTCCTTGAAGGACTTATATCAGGTTTTTATCTTAATTGTTAATAATGTTTCGACATTTCTAACCAAGAACTATGCCTTGAGTATCAAGTCAAATGCACTAATATATATATTCAATTTATTTTGAACCTCAGCCCCTTTTAATCCATTTTTAATACTTGATTATATGTTTGCTTTTATGTAATACGGCCTCAAGCTTTGCATTCTCTACTTTAGTCATTAGCTGTAGCTTAGGTTTACTATTTTTCAGCATACGTATATATATATATATATATATATATATATATATATATATATATATATATATATATATATGCTTTGGTTCAATTGAGAAAATTTTTATTTTGAGAAAATTGAGAAATATTCGTTTGAGCAAACTGATTCATATTTTTTTGTTTTGATTCACAAGTTAACATCATTTAATAGTGAACCGAATCTATAAATGACAAATTTGATTCACAAATCACTGTTGATAGATTTACAAAATGGCTTGATGAGACTAGAGTGCATGTAGTAAACGTTATCGTCTCTGTTACTTAGTTCCCTTGAAGGCCTTATATCAGGTCTACACCCCCATTAGCTCCTAAACCCTGGTCATTTCCTTGACCATTCAAATCCTCAACACGCTCATCATTACCTTCCCTAGGTCTTCTACCCCTTCCACCTCTACCAACCCGTACACCCGTTCCCCTCCTAATGATTCAGTAGCAGGCCAGCCAGCACTTTGGGTCCTCATCCTTGGCGGCATTAGCTATATGAGGGAGAACATGGGAAACGTTAGGTAGGCAGGAAGACTCACACACACACACACACACACACATATATATATATATATATATATATATATATATATATATATAATTGAGAAAATTTTTATTTTGAGAAAATTAAGAAATATTCGTTTGAGCAAACTGATTCATATTTTTTGATTTGATTCACAAGTTAACATCATTTAATAGTGAACCGAATCTATAAATGACAAATTTGATTCACAAATCACTGTAAGGAGCAAACAATCAAACAAGTGATGAAAGAATTTGACTATGACGGCAACACAAAAGTGACAGATTTACAAAATGGCTTGATAAGACTAAGAGTGTAGTAAGTAAACCGTATCGCTTAGTTAGTTCCTTGAAGGACTTATATCAAGTTTTTATCTTAATTGTTAATAATGTTTCGACATTTCTAACCAAGAACTATGCCTTGAGTATCAAGTCAAATGCACTAATATATATATTCAATTTATTTTGAACCTCAGCCCCTTTTAATCCATTTTTAATACTTGATTATATGTTTGCTTTTATGTAATACGGCCTCAAGCTTTGCATTCTCTACTTTAGTCATTAGCTGTAGCTTAGGTTTACTCTTTTTCAGCCATCGACAATACATATATATATATATATACATATATAGGCTTTGGTTCAATTGAGAAAATTTTTATTTTGAGAAAATTAAAAAATATTCGTTTGAGCAAACTGATTCATATTTTTTTGATTTGATTCACAAGTTAACATCATTTAATAGTGAACCGAATCTATAAATGACAAATTTGATTCACAAATCACTGTTGACAGATTTACAAAATGGCTTGATGAGACTAAGAGTGCAGTAAGTAAACCGTATCGCTCAGTTAGTTCCTTGAAGGACTTATATCAGGTTTTTATCTTAATTGTTAATAATGTTTTGACATTTCTAACCAAGAACTATGCCTTGAGTATCAAGTCAAATGCACTAATATATATATTCAATTTATTTTGAACCTCACCCCCTTTTAATCCATTTTTAATACTTGATTATATGTTTGCTTTTATGTAATACGGCCTCAAGCTTTGCATTCTCTACTTTAGTCATTAGCTGTAGCTTAGGTTTACTCTTTTTCAGTATACACACACACACACACACACACACACACACACACACACACATATATATATATATATATATATATATATATATATATA